>JXCR01136703.1:425463-467888 GCA_002079205.1 Phalaenopsis hybrid cultivar | reverse complement strand
AAAATCAGCCCTTGGGCTTTTCAAAAAAAAAATATATATATATATATATATATATATATATATAAAACTCAAAATGTTTAAGTTAAAAAATATTAAATTCGAAATTTAATTCGAGCCAAAATTTGAGCTTGAACACAAGCTTAATTCGGAAAAAAATGAGTTTACATCGAGCCGAACACGAGCAACTTACTCACGAGCTACTTCGAACACGAGCCAAACACGAACAAAAAAAATTTTAAACGAACCTAACACAAACAACCTTCAGGTCGCTCCAACTTGGCTCATCTACACCCCTAGCTATGACAAGGGAAACCTAGGGATCTAACCCAGGTATCCTTTAAAATAGCCTAACCTAATTCCACTAACACAGGACCTAGAGCTTTTTTTTAGAAAGGAAAATATAAGGGAAGAGAAATCTTACATATGCAGTGATTGGAATACAACTAAATTTTCAAAGACTGGTTGATTGCTTCACTAACTATTGCGGCCACTACAAGCAGTAACACCGACATTGAAGGATTCCATCAAAGAGGAAGAGAGGGTGGCTAGAAAGACATAGCGATGAGGGAGCTAAGCCTAAACATAAAAAAAGTATAGCCGAACTCTAACTCTTAAAAGTCTAGCTCTAAAAATCTAACATTGTGACAACCCAAGGGTGCCACTTATATAGGGCAAAAAATGTTTTAGTGCTATGGCACAGGACATGACACCATGACACTGATGATGTGGCAGACATCACATCGATCGTTGCGACAACGTGCATGACTCAAAACACCTTGGTTCACTTTGGCATTGCAGTTCAGTATGATGTGTCGTGACACCGCTAATATAACTTACATCACACCAACTGAGATGGTAGAATGTACAGTGTGGCATGAGATGCTATAGTATTATTGGCATGGAGGATGCCACATCAACATGCCATCCTAGCAACCATACCATCAAGATCCGCCATCAAATCCAAGACTGTCAGCCTTGGAGCCACAACACTTATAATGTGTTTGACGCCACATCTACACCCACAATAAAATCTGCTTAATTGAAACTAGTAGATGTCTAAATACACCACGACGCAGAGGGTCAGGTACCAGACAAGGCCTCGAGGTGCTGATATGACAAAGTACCACCAAGCACAATTTTGGATCCTTATGAGCCACAAAAAGTGGACATCAAACCATCGAGTTGCTCTTCACGGCACTGAGGCTCCCAAACTAGTCTTACAGAGGATGGAGATTACATCAACCACAAAAATCAGGGAATTAAAATCATGGCATATCAAAGACAGCTGGATATAAAATTTCATTCCCCTAGAGGGGAGAATGCAATCATGATGTGTTAGATTAATTCAAAACATAAAAATTCACANATCTAACCTGAGAACTAGTCGAAGAAAATGATGTTTGTTAGGTGGTCTTACACCTTAACCTTAAGAAGAATAGGATTTATTCAAACACCTTAATTTTGAAAAGCTTTGAGGATTGACTTTATCTAAAGTGAACAGGCTAACTAGACTAGAATATAATGTGAGTTAGGGACCTCTAACCTGAGAGCTAGTCATGAAAAAGGATCTTTGCTGGGGAGGGGGAGGGGCAGGGGGCACTTACATCTTAATCTTAAGAATGATATGTTTTACCCGAACACTTTAAGATTGNATAATGTGAGTTAGGGACCTCTAACCTGAGAGCTAGTCATGAAAAAGGATCTTTGCTGGGGAGGGGGAGGGGGCACTTACATCTTAATCTTAAGAATGATATGTTTTACCCGAACACTTTAAGATTATAAAGCATTGAACAGTGACATTTAATCTAAGATGAACAGGCTGACTAGATTAGGAAAGAATGCTAAGTAGGAGGCAATTAGCTTCAAAGCTAGGCGAGAAATAAAATGCCCGTTGGGGGGCTTACACCATAATCTCAATAAGATATAATGGAAAAGACTCAATAGANAGGCTGACTAGATTAGGAAAGAATGCTAAGTAGGAGGCAATTAGCTTCAAAGCTAGGCGAGAAATAAAATGCTCGTTGGGGGGCTTACACCATAATCTCAATAAGATATAATGGAAAAGACTCAATAGGAGGGAAAACATAATGACTCAAATTCAACCTAAGAGATAAATGAGTTAGCTAGATCAGGAAAGAAAGTATGTGGACTCACAATTATCCTGAGTGCTAACCAAGATGAAGGATACCATGGATAGCCTTACTCCACTTTTCCGAGATGGATTTAGCAGGAACTTGAATACATTAGGTCGAAAAACATAGAGACTCATATTCAACCTAAGATGTAAACAAGGTGACTAGCTTAGATCGGGCTTGGCTTCCAATAAGTGCTATTACAAGAGCATGATAAAAAAGAAATAATTAAAATTTAGATTTTTTGTATGTAAATCCATTTTTATGTTCTAGAATAACTTTTCAAAATTGGAGATATGCATTGGCTGAAAATTTTATAATAAATATATATATAAGTTAAAACAATGAAAGTGAGTAGCACATTTATTCATTAATGACCACCCACCTATCACTTCAATATATTTCTCTCCTTATTTCTTTTGAATTTTGGTAAATATAATTCCTTTAAGGAGAGTTGTAAAATAAAAATTTTGTTATCGAAAAAAATATTTTGAGTGAATTTTTGCTTTCTTTTTGCATGATGTTTGATGACTTCAAGTGCTTATTTTTCCTTATACGAGAATAAATATTTGTACTTTTTCAAGTTAGTCTCTACTCCTCCTTAATCGTTGCTCTAAGCTTTTTAGCACTCTTCATCCACTTCATGAACAAGTTCTATGAACAATGAATCAACAATCGAAATCTCACAATCATTCAAAACTCCGAGCTCCTTATAGCTCTTAGCCAAGCTACAAGACACTATGAGCTGTTAGTAAGCCCATCCAATCATATCGCATACTCTAAATCTTAAGGGCACGTCCTAAGCTAACCATTCATAATAATTTATAATCTTTTTCTCAGGCCAAAATATTTTTTGCAATGAAATCTTCTAAATCATTCCAAACTAACCTAATTTATACTAGTATTGGTATTCATGCCATCATATCATACTAAATCGTTCAATATTTAACAAAAAAAAAAAAAAAACTCAAAATATCATATTTAGATGCTAAAGATTCATGCATTTTCTAGGCTATAATCTCATCAAAAGGCTACCAACCATCATCACTCTTTGTACTTTTTAGAGCATTTTAATATCATCTAAATCGAGCATATTCAAAATATATGTTGTGTGGCAAGGTCATCATGTGTGACTTTTTCTCGATCTTACATTGCGGTCGCGACTTACTTACTTGAGACTCACATGTGATGCAAGCCGTTTTCACTTGTGTCATCGAAACATGTCAATTCATGCACTATTATTGTAGGTTTACACATAATGTCAACCATCCCTATGATCTATATCTCTACATATAACATTGTTGATTCTTGTTGATCTCATGAAATTATTTTCATTGTCATTGCAAGATCTACAATACTGCTTGCATCGGCCCACTGTAGTGCCTTAGATTAGTCTAATTTTTTTTTTTAATTTAATTCATTTTACTTTGAAACAAATTTTAAAAATANTATATATATATATATATAATTCTACAACATTCAAACATATTCGAAGAAAGGGATGTTTTAGAATGTCAAAATGCAAGCAAGCCAAGCATTCATACATAGCTAAGATTTTTTCAGGGCTAGTAATTCCCTTTTTGAAGCAGATGTCAGAATTTGAGGTCTTGTCGCTCCATTGACTCTCTATAGATTGGGGGGGGGGTACGACCAGTCCAGGGCATCATGGTATGAGCACTTTTTTTTGCCAGCATTTTTGAAATACTAATGTGTTGAGGAAAAGAACATGACAAAGCTTTTCTATACGAAATATGGTGTACAAAAATTTTTATCCATGTGCCTTATTTATAGAAAATCAGGCACCATGACACCGAGCATGATGTTGTAGTGTTAGTCTTGAATAACAACTCTCTCGAACAGTCGCGTTAAATATCGCTGGTAGGGCACCATAGCTTAAAACTTTGGGCTACGGTGCCTCTTTGACTGATGCTAAAGGGCATCAATGAAAGCATTAAATAAGTTAATACATGTTGTGGCTTTGGGTTCGGTGCTTTTTCACTGTAAACGATAGTGGTTCATTTATGATGCACACCACATCACATGTAGGGCAACAACACCAAAAAAAGGTCATGACGTTGAACCAAAAATTTTGCAATTCCATATTTGGCTAACTAATTTTGCACGTATATGTCCACGAAAGCTTTGAGACAGCACAATGATCTTGAAATGGGCAAAAATGATGCCAACTAGTACATGATAAATCAAAGAAAGTAAATCACCTGATCACTTATGTTAAATTAAATAACTTTAATATAACAATCTCATCATTGACGATGACTCTAATAAGCATTTATCATTTCTTGCATTACTTTAGGAAGTCAAGAAAACTCACAGAGTTCTATTGGAATAAATTATACAAATGTGTAGCTCTTTAAATAACTAGACTTGTTTTCTCTTGAAGTTTGAAAATGGAACCCTTGTAGTACCAAACTCACGAGATCAAGAGAACAAATATACAGTGTGTGACTCGTTAACTTCTCACATGCTTCTATTTTCTCAAATAGTTACACGATGAAATCCTTAACTATTGTCACCTAAAAAATTAAATCAAACATAACTCTTGTATATTTGACTTTAATGGATGTCACACCTTCTTTATTGAATAATGTGTGCACTTAAAAGAGTAAATTAGACTTCTTCTTCAATTTGGATTTCTAGAAAATTTATATCTTACTAGGATATATATCCTTATCCCTAGAGAGTGGAAATTTTCTTTAGTATGATAGTACAAGAGAAGAAGAGGCTCTATTGTTCTATGGATTAGACATGTTGGTAATTGGAAAGAGTTTGTAGAGCCTGAGATGTTGAGGTGCTTGTCTATAGATGGCATTAAGCTCTTATGTAGTAACAAGATTATAAAAAATATATTGTGAATTAATTATTTATCTTATAGTATCACATCAAATCTTGTACATGCATTGTTGGTTTATTTTTGTGTCCATCACACAGATTTTGAATATTTTAATCTTTTAATAATTCAATACAGTATTAAAATTAATATACTTTTTTAAAATATAGAAATGTCACTCTATGATGGATTCAATTACTAAAATAAAAATTTTCATTTCACATTTGATGAGCTTGCATTTAAACTAATAAATCTCTCCCCTACCTAAAGTTATATAAGGTTTAGATTAATATGGGTTATAAACTTTCTGTAGGAACAAAACCCCATATATATTTGCATATTAAGAGATAGATTCACTTAAAATAATTCACAGTTAAGTTGAGGTTAAGTTTTCAAGTTTTTTAATATTTTTTTTTTCACAATTTCTTATTTGAAAATTTCAAGTCTGAGGTATCATTGTAGAATAGTTATTATCAAAAACTAAAGCAGAAAAAGTAGAAAGTGTCTAGATACTGAGAAACTAATATCTCCTTTGGTTGAGCTTTAATAATTTTGAAATTTAAAATTTTATTGCTTAAGTTGATTTTTTTTTAAAATTTAGGACTCATATTTTGACGATGTTCGATTGAAAAAAAAAAACCTAGATGATGAGGACTTATTTCACAGTAAGATGAACAACCTCAAAAGTTTAAGTAAAAGAAAAGTTTACAAGCTAAGTAGAACCTTGAGTATAGCCTAATGAAAAAGCAAGTCAATAGAGACTTATAGTCTAATTCCATAAAGAACTGAAACAAGCCCAACTCTACTGGACTTACAATCTTGTCTTAATAGGACTGCCAGCTGAACCCATCTAATGTCTTAAAATCATCCAATTCCAATTTCATGAAATGCAAGATAAGTTGAGCTTTTATTTAATAGAAAGAAAAAGTAGGCTTTATAACTTGGTTATTAAAAATACGAATGATTAAGTAAGATTGATATGCAAATATTTAAAGTCGATGCAAAATAATTTATAATTTTAAATTTATTAATTTTATTGTCTTTAATTCAGCAAAGTGAATTTATCTGGTTCATGTTTTAGTGTTGAGTGGCAAGCAATTTTTTTATTGGTATGCAGTCCTTAATGATGAATGTTATATGGTTTATAAGATGAATCAATTCAAAAGGCTAGTTCAAATTATAAGGGCGGTCATACTCACAGTTCTTAATGATGCATGTACTAGCCTTCTCTCTTTTATTGCACTTTCTCTTTTACTACACTTAACTGCACATATCTTGTTTATACATGTGATGTTACTATTTTGTTACTTGTTATACCTATAGGGGCCCCTAGGGAAGAGAATAATAAGACATTTGATTAGAGGGAACCCTGCAACATAGCCAATGACTCAACAATAATGAGTATCAAAACACACTTCTTAAAACCCAAAATTATCACCACAAGGAGCTCAGATTAAGCCTTCTGCAAAACAACACGAGGCAATGATGCGGTCAAGCAGACGGAGGATAACTATAGACGACGATCGAGACCACAACATGAAGCGCAAGATGATCCACAACTAAACTTTTTTTATCTTAAACAACTCAAACCTTTAAAACTTTGAGGTTGTTCATCTGACACAACATAGTTCCTCACGTCATTTTTAGGCTTTCGTATGATTGTATATCGTGCGACATAAGCTCTAAACTCTTAAAATTTCAAGGTCGTCGTTCGGTGTGACGTAAACACTTCTATCTTTTTAGGTTATTTGCGTGACCCGATATTGTGCGAATGTAAGTCCTAAATTCTAAATAAATTTTTGGATTGAAAAATTAAATAAACATCATCTCCAAAATGTACAACCAAATAATAGGATAGCTTAGGAAGTCATTGTGACTCCTCAAAATCTATGACTTTCCCTATCTTTTCTCTTCTTTGGATTCAAAAAATAAACTGTTCCTATTTTGAGCCCTTCACGCTTGACTTTTCTGTGTCTAACATCGAAAACTAAACTTTGAATTTCTGAAGATGAGAACACTAATCTTAATCGAAAGTTTTCTGATGTAACTTTGGTTGTCTAATATGTAATTAACTGTAGGGGATTGTCTCTATAGATAATTAAGAACTCATGTAAAATAAACTTTATCTAATCTTTATATTAGTTAATAGAATTGTCGGTCACACAAAAAAGGTTCCACAGACCAAACATATGTCATAAGTTCCTTAGTTTATATAATCAAGTCCGCTGTCAAGCGATATTCTTATCTCTTTTTAAGGTATTGTATTACTTGTATTGCTGTGTGCTTAGTTACTTAAACTATTAAACATATAAGATCCATATTATCTCATTTTCTTAAAATTATAATGTTATTTTTCAAAATCAAAATTACATATAAATTAAATTAAATTATTTTCAAAATTTCAACCAACGAATTCCAATTTGGCAATCGACATGCCAGTTTGGGGCATCTAACCTGAGAACTAGTCGAAGAAAATGATGTTTGTTAGGTGGTCTTACACCTTAACCTTAAGAAGAATATGATTTACTCAAACACCTTAATTTTGAAAAGCTTTGAGGATTGGCTTTATCTAAAGTGAAGAGGCTAACTAGAATAGAATATAATGTGAGTTAGGGACCTATAACCTGCTAATCATGAAAAAAGATCTCTGTTGGGGGGGGGGAGCGGTCTCTTACATCTTAATCTTAAGAAGGATATGTTTTACCCGAACACTTTAAGATTGTAAAGCATTGAGCAATGACATTTAATCTAAGATGAACAGGCTGACTAGACTAGGAAAGAATGCTAAGTAGGAGGCAATTAATCTCAAAGCTAGTTGAGAAATAAAATACTCGTTGGGGGGCTTACACCATAATCTCAATAAAGATATAATGGAAAAGACTCATTAGGAGGGAAAACACAATGACTCAAATTCAACCTAAGAGATAAATGAGTTAGCTAGATCAGGAAAGAAAGTATGTGGACTCACAATTATCCTGAGCGCTAACCAAGATGAAGGATACCGTGGATAGCTTTACTCCTTTTTTTTCGAGATGGATTTAGCAGAAACTTGAATACAATAGGTCGAAAAACATAGAAACTCATATTCAACCTAAGATGTAAACAAGGTGACTAGCTTAGATCGGGCTTGACTTCCAATAAGGGCTATTACAAGAGCATGATNATATATATATATATATATATATATATAAGTTAAAAAAATTATGAAAGTGATTAGCACATTCATTCATTAATGGCCACCCACCTGTCACTTCAATATATTTCTCTCCTTATTTCTTTTGAATTTTGATCAATATAATTCCTTTAAAGAGAGTTGTTGCAAAATAAAAATTTTGTTATCGAATAAAATATTTTGAGTGAATTTTTGCTTTCTTTTTGCATGATGTTTGATGACTTCAAGTGCTTATTTTTTCTTATGCGAGAATAAATATTTGTATTTTTTCAAGTTAGTCTCTACTCCTCCTTAATAGTTGCTCTAAGCTTTTTAGCACTCTTCATCCACTTCATGAACAAGTTCTATAAACAATGAATCAACAATCGAAATCTCACAACCATTCAAAACTCCGAGCTCCTTATAGCTCTTAGCCAAGCTACAAGACACTACGAACCGTTAGTATGCCCATCCAATCATATCACATACTCTAAATCTTAAGGGCACGTCCTAAGCTAACCATTCATAATCATTTATAATCTTTTTCTCAGCCCAAAATATTTTTTGCAATAAAATCTTCTAAATCAATCCAAACTAACATAATTTATACTAGTATTTGGTATTCATGTCATCATATCATACTAAATCGTTCAATATTTTACAAAAAAAAACTCAAAATATCATATTTAGATGCTAAAGATTCATGTCATTTTCTAGGCTATAATCTCATCAAAAGGCTATCAACCACCATCACTCTTTGTACATTTTTTAGAGTATTTTAATATCATCAAAATAAAGCATATTCAAAATATATGATGTGTGACAATGCCATAATGTGTCTTATTTTCTTGATCTTACATTGCAGTCACAATTTACTTGAGACTCACATGTGATGCTAGTCATTATGACTAATGTCCTCGAAACACGTCTATTCCTACACTATAAGTGTAGGTTTGCACACGACACCAATTATCACATTGTTGATT
This sequence comes from Phalaenopsis hybrid cultivar, assembly GCA_002079205.1. NCBI lineage: Eukaryota > Viridiplantae > Streptophyta > Magnoliopsida > Asparagales > Orchidaceae > Phalaenopsis > Phalaenopsis hybrid cultivar. The sequence goes on along the minus strand of JXCR01136703.1, from coordinate 458,771 downwards.
CTTGTTGATCTCGTGAAATTATTTTCATCATCATTGCAAGACCTACAACGCTGCTTGCACTGGTGCCTTAGATTAATTTACTTTTTTTTTTAATTTAATTCACTTTATTTTCAACCAAATTTTAAAAATAACTGATCGACTAAATTTATTTTTATCAATTAGTGTTTTAAATATATTATATATACTTAAAAAAATGAAGATATNCCTTAGATTAATTTACTTTTTTTTTTAATTTAATTCACTTTATTTTCAACCAAATTTTAAAAATAACTGATCTACTAAATTTATTTTTATCAATTAGTGTTTTAAATATATTATATATACTTAAAAAAAATGAAGATACTCATATGAAAGTACACGTCCAGAACCCACCCAGAAACCAAACCCAGCCGTTCCCACAATGCAAATAGTAAACATGACCTTCTCCTGTCGTCACGACTTTTGTAGGTCCCATTTCATGGTCCTAAATCCAAGGCCGCAAGGATTTCCTCAACCGAACGTTTACCCAATCGCTGCTTGACAATTCCACTCCTTGTTCCCACCNATATATATATATTAAAAAAAAATTGAAGATATTTATAAGAAAGTACACGTCCAGAGCCCACCTAGATACCAAACCCAACCGTTCCCACAATGCAAATAGTAAACATGACCTTCTCCAGTCGTCATGACTTTCGTAGGTCCAATTTCATGGTCCCAAATCCAAGGCCGCAAGGATTTCCTCAACCGAACGTTTACCCAATCGCAGCTTGACAATTCCCCTCCCTGTTCCCACCAAAATGCTCCACCTTTTCCCCTTCGTCTCTACCTCTCAAAAAAATAATACTCTACTCACTCTCTCTGCTCCGAGCTATGAGCCAATCCCACTCCGCCAACGGCGGCGTCAGCAATCGAACGCCTCCTCCGATGAACGCCGCCGTTCACCGTGCAGCGGGTCAACCAGGTCTCACCAGGTATGGTTCAGCCCCGGGTTCGCTCCTCGCTAGGGTAACCGAGTCGGTAATAGCCGGCGCCGGAGATGGGGGTTTTCGTACAACAATCGGATCGGAAAGCCAGATGAGCAGATTCTTTCCTCGAGAGTCTCCGTGTCTTGCATCGGATTCCGGCTGTCAGGCACCCGCTGCTGGAGGCGTGGCCTTGGGTGAGGTTGAGATTCAGCGAAGTGGAGGCGGAGGGAACCAGGCGAGCATGGGGCATAGGCAGCCATTTGACCTAGGGGGTGATGCTTCTGCCAGGGATTTTGTTTCGGCGGCTGCGGCTGTGGCTGCTGCTGCGGGGGAGGCTAGGGCTGGGGATTCGCATCTAATGAGGCAACATAGCTCCCCTGCTGGATTCTTCTCGCATCTAATGGTGGATACTGGTAAGTACTTTCTCTCGTTCTTACCGTATCGGTAAATAAAAAAGATACATAACATTTCAAATGATTTTATGGAAACTTTGGAAGAGTTAGTTTTTCCCATGTATTCCTCTTCAATTGAACTTTTTAGTTCTGGAGATAAAAAAATTGACTGTTTTAGTTTGGGAAACAATCTGATTGGGCATGATTGAGCTGTCTTATAACTCTATTTTTTTTGCTGTTTATGGGGCAAGCAGAGGACAACTTGTGATTTATTTTATTTTTTTGACAGTTGAAAGCGCCTTCTTAGATTGTAAGTAGTATTTGTCAAGTTCTTACCAAACCAATATAGCACATCATTTAGATTGTAAGTAGTATTTGTAAATGTTATCAAGATGGGGATAGCCTCATACATTTTCTTGATTTAGCACATCATTTATTATGCCTTAATTAAATTAAAGTTAGATAAATTTAATAAAAATATCAGATAAATATAATTCGCTATCCATTGCATACCTTTAATATTCTCTCTTATGATGATTATAACTATGAATGTCTAATGATTTAGTTGGGTTTTTTTGATAATTTAGTTTTATTGAAAATAGCACATGACGCGTGAACTCAAGGATGTGTGTAGGAAAATAGGCTGATCCTGATGTAAATTGAATCAAGATATCCTGACATAAATTTTTTTCTCTTGCTATACCTTTTTCTACTTTTTTTTTTTGTGGTAATTTGAGTCATTGCAGGTAATTTGTAGCTATTCATTCTCGTAAATATTTGATTTCTAATTATAATAATTAAAGAATTTGGAATTAATTTATAGATTATGATTTCATTATATAATTATATTATGCTAAGATAATTAGATAAATTAGGTAACTATATCGAATGCAATTAATCCTGTACATTGATTTATCGAGGGGAGCTTATGTGGATTAATTGTAGTACCAGACACTTCTTATTCTATCTATTATATGATAATTAGGCTATCATTTATTAGTTAATAAAAATACATTAATTTATTGATTGTGGGATTTTTGTCAAATAACAAATTGATAATCATTATTCTTGATTGCACCATTCGGGTCAATTCGGGTTGACCCTAGTCAAGGTAAGCCTTCTTTCCCTAGTTAAGGGTAGGATTGTTCAATCACTCGTGCTTACGGGATGGTATGATCTAGGCTTTTAAATGTTTATATATCTCTTGAAGATTTGGTTGAAAGTAACAAAACACGCCGACTGAATTAAAATAGGCCATGGTTTTACACAAGCTCGTTATAAATCCTTATATCCTAGAGAGTTCGAGAGCATGACTATTAATTAAGGTGTCAGTTGATGTCTCTAGTTTTCTCCATTCAGGCTTCATTGCCAATTCCAACTCAACTTGATTCCACCTTTTTCTAGGGGAGGGGTTGACTTCATGACCACCAGTGCTCACTTGCTGTTGGTCATTTGATTCGCTTGCGCCATGGCTTGGAGTTGCTCTACATATTTCAATAACCCCTTCTCCAAAGCGCAAGGAATAGTCACAACCATTATGATGTATTCAACATCAAGGCCTCTAAACTCCCTTTTCTAACACTACAAGAGACATCTTTGTCTTTTACATTGTACTGCCCCCTTATCTAAATTTGGTTGTATTCCATGTCTAAAGTAACTGGAATATGTTTCTTTTGGCCTAAACCTTTTTTTCTTCAAGTTACCACGTAAAAATTTCATCTCTTCCATACTCTCTTATTTCAAATTATGTGTGAGATCTTTATTCAAAGCTAAGATATTAAGCCCTTTCTACTAGTATGAATATTATGGTGGAAAGTATTTATGATTTTATTTTATAATTATAGTATGATAAGATAATTAGATAAATTAGGTAATTATATCGATTGCAATTAATCCAATACTTTGATTTATAGAGGGGAGCTTATGTAGATTAATTGACGTACCAAACACTTCTTATTCTATCAATTATATGATAATTAGACTATTGTTTATTAGTTAATAAAAATACAGTAAATAATTGATTGTGGGATTTTGGCAGATAGCAAATTGTTAATCATTATTCTTGATTACACCTGCTCGGCTTGACCCTAGTCAGGACAAGCCTTTTTGGCCCACTCAAAGGGAGGATTGTTCAATCACCTCCGCGCTTACGGGATGGTGTGATATAGGCTTTTAAACGGTCATATAGAGCTTGAGGATTCTGTTGAAAGTACAAAAACCTCCGATTCAATTATAATAGGCCGTGATTTTACGCAAGCTCGTTATAAATCCCTATATCCTGGAGAGTTTTAAAGCACGACCATTAATTAAGGTGTCACTTGATGTCTCCAATTTTCTGCCGTCCAAGCTTCATTGTTAATTCCAACTCAACTCGATTCCACCTTTTTCTTGGTGAGGAGTTGACTTCATGACCACGAGGTGCTCAATGACTATTGTTCACTTAGTTCGCTTTCCCCAAGGCCTCATATTTCAATCTTTTCTGCTCCAATCAGCAAGGATTATTTATGGCCATTATGAAATGCCTTTAACATCAATGCTTCTCCAAACTCTCTTTTCTACCACTACTAGGGACATCCTTCATAATTTAAGTCTTTTACATTTTACTGACACCTTATTCAAATTCGGTTTTATTCCATGTCTAAAGCTGCTAGAATATGTTTCACTTGGACTACACCTTACCTCTTTTTTTTTTCCATTTTTCACATAAATTTCATCTCTTCCATGCTCTCATATTTCAAATTCTGTGTAAAAGCTTTATTCAAAGTTAAGATTTTAAGCTCTTTATACTAGTGTGAATATTATGGTGGAAAGTATTTTGATACCATTTGTGTGAAATAATTCCTACATTTTGAGGATGGCATGATTGTTAATAACCCTTATAATTTGGAAGACTTACAACAATATAGCTCTAATTCTAACTCTAACTACTTAAGGAATGTGTTAGGTTCAAAACAATCAGACCCTTGGTTAAAACTTTGCAATATATTACGTAATATGAGGCGCATCTTAAGGCTCGCCTTAACATTTTTATAAAAAAATTGCAATAAGGCATGACGTGCCTCAGCGTTTTTTATAAAAAAATCACAATGAGGTTTATGCCCCATTATCCCATCCTAAGGTTAGGAGTGCGCCTCACCCAAACTGAGGTGCACATTGCTTATAAAAATTCCTCAAATTTTTTAGGCTATTCATAATTTTTTTTAAACAAAATTAAAAGTGGTATCAATATATCTCATTTATTAACTTTCACATTTCACATACTAAATACAAGAAATAAAAGAGAAGGGAATTTATAAAATTTTATGTAGTTAAAATTTTAATTTTCAACGTTGTTATTATTTTAATTAATATTTATGTTGATGATTATTCATTAAAAAATTTAAAAATAAGTGCGATTAAAGATAATAAAGAATGGAGTAATATAGATATGATTAAGGATAAGACACAAAATAAACAATTCATTAAGCTGATAATTCTAATGAAAATCAATTCTGCAATGAGAGTAATAAGGACTTAAAGTTAAAAATTCAAATGTTGATGATTTATTATTTTCTTGTTTATGTGAGGGTAGCATCAGAGAGAGATTAATATGAATTTTTTCTTGATTGTTTTGTTTGGATGTTATATTATTATATTTTAATATTGGAGTGTACTTTGATAATTTATTATTTATATTTTTGTTTTATAATTTGATGTTAGGATATCAACGTGTTATTTCTAATGTTACACAAATTATTATTTTCTTATTTAGCTAGAATGTTGTTATATTACTTTTTCATGTGTCAATAAATTAGAATATTAATATATTATTTCTTATTTCACAATTTGTAGTTTATACAATATTTATTAATTTGTGTAATTTTTTAAATTTAAGGCTAACGTCTCGCATCACGAATGAGAAACGTCTCAATGTCCAATTGTGCTATTTTAAACATTTAGACTTTTGTGATCTATCTCTAGAAGATTGTGTCTGACGCATGGAAAAAACTTATGCTGAAAAACCTTCATCTTTTACATGAATCTTGCCAACCATATTTATTGTTGTGCAAACTGTTGGTTCGGCATGATTGGTTGAAAATTTTTATCAATCAATTAAATCAAATGAAATGAGAGACAACATCAAATTGACCAAATAAGATATAATATCGAACTAAATTGATTCAAAATATAGTTCAGTTTATTCAGTTTGGTTTTAATTTAAACAAATTTTGAAATTTTAACAAAGATATGTGCACTCAGTCAATTTGGATTGATTGATTGATGGATTTTTTAAAATAATTACATGATGGATTTACTTTTACCGTAATATAATTCGGATTTTTGGTTTAACTGAAATTTCTGGTTTTTTTCAAACTGAGCTAATAACCTAAACCTAAATAACTCTTAAATGGGAATGAAAAACTGAATTGTGATTTCATCAACCGAATCAAATCAACCAAGTATATTCTGTTTGGTTTGATTTTTCAATTTAAACCAATTAATCATCATTTAGTGGTATTCAAAATGTAGCTTCGCACCATCAGGTTTAAGTTTGCCTTCTATTACCATCGTAACACTTTCAACTTATTATCACCCACGACGATGAAAATTTTATCTTTATAGTGATGAGCCTGGATGCCTAGCCCGGNTATAAGAAGTTATGTTATAAAAATTGGTTTAAATGTAAAAACTTAGAGAACTGGAGAAAATATCAAACGGCTTGCAGGGAGTCTAAAAGAACAACCTGTGATGCTAAAAATTCTGTCAAACGGCTCGCAGGGAGTCTAAAAAAACAATCTGTGATGCTAAAAATTCTGCTTTTAATGACCTTTATAATATAGGTGAAAAAATATTTGATGTCCAAACAAAGAGAAAAGAAAAGTAAAGATTTAACTCAAGTAAAGTGTATTAAAGATAAAAATAAAAAAGTACTTTTCTTAGAAAAAGCNATTCCATGACCATCATACAAATTCAATATGCTCTGATGTGATCCTCGATCGGGTTTTTCTAGTTGCTCATGAGTTAACTGCCTCTAACATGAAAATGCCATCATCTTTTTGCCAAACTGGTTAGGGCTTTCTCTGTTAATTTATCTCGAATTGGAGAATAGTAAGTTACCTCTCCCACCTATCAAAAAATCTACATAACAAAGGGAATTTCTTTATGGACTAATTCCAGAGGTTCTCTACCGAGGCACATCAAATTCTAAGTGCAAATTCCAAGTTTTTATTTATTTAGTTATTTATTTTGTTGTTATTTTTTTGGGAGCTCTTCAACCTGGTCCATTCTACTCAACACTGATGAGAGACGGTTCACAGATATGTTGGCTTATTCATTGCATTAAGTCCCAAATAACAACATAGGTAGTGATTGAGATATAGCGTTTGCAAGGTACCTAGGGTGTCTTTTTCCAAATGACGTATGTATTAAATCTCCCTCACCTGTTTTTTTTTTTTGCTCCAACATGCTAAATTTTTTTTTTCTTGCAGTGAATGTAGGCAAAATCTTCATCTTTTTCTTATGCACCACATTAGGCAAAATTTAGGGATTATCTGAGTATTTTTGGCATTCCCAGTACATTAACATAATTCGTTTTGGAAAATTGGCGACAATTGAATACTTTTCATTGCATGTTAGAGATCCCAAGGCATATCCTTGTGACTGCGAGCGAGCTCCTTTTGTCATTTAGATAGCATTTGATCAAGCTAAATTATGAAATCGATATTGAGGTTTATTATTAAGAGAGCTTGAGCTTGAATCAAGTTTTAAAGTTTTGTTCAAGCTTTTTATCAATTTGTTTATCAATTTTGAGTTGTACATTAACATAATTCGTTTTGGAAAATTGGCGACAATTGAATACTTTTCATTGCATGTTAGAGATCCCAAGGCATATCCTTGTGACTGCGAGCGAGCTCCTTTTGTCATTTAGATAGCATTTGATCAAGCTAAATTATGAAATCGATATTGAGGTTTATTATTAAGAGAGCTTGAGCTTGAATCAAGTTTTAAAGTTTTGTTCAAGCTTTTTATCAATTTGTTTATCAATTTTGAGTTGTACATTAACATAATTCGTTTTGGAAAATTGGCGACAATTGAATACTTTTCATTGCATGTGAGAGATCCCAAGGCATATCCTTGTGACTGCGAGCGAGCTCCATTTGTCATTTAGATAGCATTTGATCAAGCTAAATTATGGAATTGATATTGAGGTTTATTATTAAGAGAGCTTGAGCTTGAATCAAGTTTTAAAGTTTTGTTCAAGCTTTTTAACAATTTGTTTATCAATTTTGAGTTATAATTGAGCATTAATGCATCTAACTAATTATATATTTGATGTTAATGACTTAAACATATAATCTTAGCACTTGACATAATTGGTCTTATAGAATTTAATCAAAATGACTTAAACATATAATCTTATTTCTTGACATAATTGGCCTTATAGAATTTAATCAAATGTAACATCATTCACTAAGTATTATTTATGCTGTTTGGTGAAGTTCTACTATTAATTTGAAAATATTTTAATCTATATAAATATCTATTTATTTAATATCTTTATTATTTTTATACCTCTATTAAGATACATAATTTTTATAAAGTGGCATGAGATATATAAAAATTGACATAATAATATAGAATAAATCATAAAATAAGCAATGAATATCTTCACAAATATAAATGAATAATTTGTCACTGCTCCAACTTGTTCATTTATTTGATGAGCTTTTTTAAAATTTTGTTCTAGTTTTTTTTAATTATGTATATAAAGAAGCATAAAGGAGTCTTATACGAATAAATATGATTTATTGATCGATTGCACTAATTCACTTATCACACTACATATTGAAACCACCCAACTCCTTTAAAGTCTACCACTATAAATTAACTTTATCAAAGCTTCCAAGCGAAGATCTAATTTTATTTTATTCCTTTGCAAGACTTCAAATAGAAAGGAATGGAAGAAGTTTCTTTTTTTTTTCTGAGATTGCATGCCATATGCAAGGACTATTGGGGGCTGGGCCTTTGCAAAACTGCAATTGGTGGTGATCTGCGAGCCATAACATCTCCCAATTTATATTTTGAAGTGTCTTTAAAAGGATTTCTAAATGGCGTTATTCTGAAAAAGAAAAAAAAAATTCTGGTATTAATTTTTGAAAGTTTGCTTAATTTCTCTAGTAGTACACATCATATACAATGTGAGTATTGAAGCAAATGCAGTATCCAATCTATGTTTTATTTTCTTAGCTGGATAATTTATCCGCTTCCTTTCTTTAATTATCTTCATGGACTGCAAAGGAATGCTTTATCAAATTGCGCAGGTTTTGCTGCTACAAGTGGAACAAGAAGTTACTTCCAGCCAGGCAATGAGAACACCAATGTGCTGACGGGTAGAAGGCTGAAGTCCCAATTAAGCTTCTCAAGGCAAGATGNCATTAAGTCCCAAATAACAACATAGGTAGTGATTGAGATATAGCGTTTGCAAGGTACCTAGGGTGTCTTTTTTCCAAATGACGTATGTATTAAATCTCCCTCACATGTTTTTTTTTTTTTGTTCCAACATGCTAAATTTTTTTTACTTGCAGTGAATGTAGGCAAAATCTTCATCTTTTTCTTATGCACCACATTAGGCAAATTTTAGGGATTATCTGATTATTTTTGGCATTCCCAGTACATTAACATAATTCGTTTTGGAAAATTGGCGACAATTGAATACTTTTCATTGCATGTGAGAGATCCCAAGGCATATCCTTGTGACTGCGAGCGAGCTCCTTTTGTCATTTAGATAGCATTTGATCAAGCTAAATTATGAAATCGATATTGAGGTGAACATTTATTTATTTATTATTAAGAGAGCTTGAGCTTGAATCAAGTTTTAAAGTTTTGTTCAAGCTTTTTATCAAATTTTTTATCAATTTTGAGTTATAATTGAGCATTAATGCATCTAAGTAATTATATATTTGATGTTAATGACTTAAACATATAATCTGAGTTCTTGACATAATTGGTCTTATAGAATTTAATCAAAATGACTTAAACATATAATCTTATTTCTTGACATAATTGGTCTTATAGAATTTAATCAAATGTAACATCATTCACTAAGTATTATTTATGTTGTTTGGTGAAGTTCTAGTATTAATTTGAAAATATTTTAATCTATATAAATATTTATTTATTTAATATCTTTATTATTTTTATACATTTATTAAGATACATAATTTTTATAAAGTGGCATGAGATATATGAAAATTGACATAATAATATAGAATAAATCATAAAATAAGCAATGAATATCTTCACAAATATAAATGAATAATTTGTCACTGCTCCAACTTGTTCATTTATATGATGAGGTTTTTTAAAATTTTGTTGAAGTTTTTTTTTAATTATGTAAATAAAGAAGCATAAAGGAGTCTTATAGCACTAATTCACTTATCACACTACATATTGAAACCACCCAACTCCTTTAAAGTCTACCACTATAAATTAACTTTATCAAAGCTTCCAAGCGAAGATCTAATTTTATTTTATTCCTTTGCAAGACTTCAAATAGAAAGGAATGGAAGAAGTTTCTTTTTTTTTTCTGAGATTGCATGCCATATGCAAGGACTATTGGGGGCTGGGCCTTTGCAAAGCTGCAATTGGTTGTGATCTGCGAGCCATAACATCTCCCAATTTATATTTTGAAGTGTCTTTAAGAGGATTTCTAAATGGCGTTATTCTGAAAAAGAAAAAAAAAATAAATTCTGATATTAATTTTTGAAAGTTTGCATAATTTCTCTAGTAGTAGACATCATATACAATGTGAGTATTGAAGCAAATGCAGCATCCCAATCTATGTTTTATTTTCTTAGCTGGATAATTAATCCGCTTCCTTTCTTTAATTATCTTCATGGACTGCAAAGGAATGCTTTATCAAATTGAGCAGGTTTTGCTGCTACAAGTGGAACAAGAAGTTACTTCCAGCCAGGCAATGAGAACACCAATGTGCTTACGGGTAGAAGGCTGAAGTCCCAATTAAGCTTCTCAAGGCAAGATACCGTGTCTCAGATCTCTGAAATTAGTATCCTTGAGATGGGAGAGAGCTCCGATGAGGCAGGGGGCAATGTTGATCAATCTTACGTGCCCAGCAGTTACCCTATCAGCTCATGGGATGAGACCAACTCCATAGTTTTTAGTACTTCGAATAAGCATTCCAGAGATAATGGAGACATTATTAGCACTCTCAATAATATTGATTCCCCGGTAACTTCTCTGCTGGTCTTTGTTTTTACTTTTAGGATTTGGCTTTCCTTTCTAAATTATATCACTAAATAAAGGCTCTTTGGGATTTTTTTTTACCTGGTCATTCTTATTTCCCTTCCCTGTCTTCTAGTAGCAGTAGTAGCTGTTGTTGTTTTGTTTCACATGACTGATGTGAACTTTAATTTGTTGGCATGATAAATTTTCAGTATGGCCTTCCTGGTACATCAGTAGATATGTCTGTTGTTGATAAGCTCCTTCAGATTCAACAAGATTCCGTCCCCTTCAAAGTTCGGGCAAAGCGCGGTTGTGCTACACATCCCAGGAGTATAGCTGAAAGGGTTAGACTATGCTTGTTAAAGAAGCACTTTACTAGCCTCTGCTATTTTTGTATCTTTTGTTTTTCTACATGCATGTGCCTATAACACGTGCAGAATTTGCTGACTAATAATAATTTACAAATACTACGTGTGTAAAAGTTCTCATAATTCATTATTAGGATGTTCCTATTGAACCTTGTAGTCATCTCAACACCATTGTTTGAACCTTACTTTTGAATCTTATTCTATATCGACAGCTGATTGGCGGACATTCATCATGAATTTTGTTAGTGCCACTTCTTCCATTATGCTTGTTGTCTATGCAAATGCTTTTTGTGTTGCTGATCCCACTTATGAAAATCCATTATTAGGTTTTGTTTATTCCTTACTCTATTTTATTTTTTCTTGAACCTCTTTAATTTCATCGTGAGTGAGAAGCAAGCGTGGATATCGAGCTCTTGCGGACTTGGTGAGGGCTTTGACTTCAATTGTTACTGATTTAGGCAGTTTTTTTCGACGATCCATCTATTGTTCATTTTGATTAATCATTCTGTTGTTGACATTATTCAGAATGATAACTACCATGGCCATATTTTGCACATTAAGACAGGTTGCAACTTGATTTGTGGCGAGATTGCTTGTTTTATTGTTTGTTTTCGGTGTATTGCTTTACGGGATCAACCATCTACTATCTTCACTGAATCTCATCATCCTTTAGGATGGTCTCAAGAACCATATATCAAAATCCAATTATGCTGATGGCTTATATACTTCATTGAATTGGCAAGGGTGTGTGTGTGTGAATCTATATCTATCTATCTATCTATCTATCTATCTATTTATATTTACACACACACACACACAGAGAGAGAGAGAGAGAGATTTTTAATGAATTTATTTCTCTCGCTCTCTCTCTCTCTCTCATATTATTTTGTTCGCAACATATGACAAATTTGTATTTCACTTCTATTCTTGATTGCTTCTTCATTTCTTTCTAGGAGAGGAGAACTAGAATCAGTGAAAAATTGAGGAAATTGCAAGAAATTGTGCCCAACATGGACAAGGTATAGAGGAAGAAAGTTGCAACTTTCGAACTCCTGACTCAATTTTCTCATACTTTTGTTTCCCGTATTAATTTGGATATTAGAGGAGGCAATCCGCACTTACATTTCAGCGATGGATTTTCGCTTTTTAAACATTTTCATATGTGGCCAATTTCATAAGTCTATCAAATCTATCATCGAGCTCTTAACTAGCGTTGACTGCAAAAATAGAGGAGCCTTGTCCGCTAAATTCAAACCATATTCATTATTTTAGCAAGGTGTTACTTTGTATACGTCAACAAAATGTTGGATTCTATATATGTACAGACCCTAAAAATGCATATGCTCATTTGTTCAGCAAACGAGTACAGCAGACATGTTGGATTTAGCCGTTCAACACATCAAAGGGCTGCAGAGCCAGATTCAGGTACTTAACTTTAAGTGGCCAATGCCAACTTCTTATTCCATGCCTGCCTTTGTTCATTTTCTTAAAGCCTCTTTTTAATAGTTCTTTTTGTTTTTAAGCATTCATTAATGCAAGTTTTTTTTTTTTTTTTTCTGGCGTGAAAGTTGAAATACTGCTGTATGCATTTTCTAATTATTATTGAGAATTAGATTTAAGGTTGCAGTGAACATTTTGTGCATGATTTGCTTAAACTAGGGAGCCTACTTTTCTTGCATATTGACATAAATCTGCTAGCAAAATGATGCAAGAAACTTTAACCTCTATCACGTTATGAAGGCGCTAAATTGAAGTCATAAAGATACTTTCTTTGCAAATGCACGGATAAAACTAAGTACATCAACCCTCGTTGGACTCTATATTAAGAACCCGTAGCTTGATTCACCTTTTTTAGAAGGTTTTAGTATGTTTGCAATAAAGATAATACTAATATGAGATGAACATAGGACCAACTTCTTTGGAGAAAAATTCTTTAAAGGAACGTATTTGTCATGTCAAGAATTGTCAACTAGTTATGATAAAAAATATGAGTAGCATATGCAGGACCAGATTGTCCACAGTTGGTGCTCTCTCTCTCTCTCTACACACTTTTTGTGAGTAAAAATTTCATGCATGAACCGCACACAATATATCTTTTCATTATCTTTTTCCTTCTATGCAGTGTAATATTTGATAACTTATGTAGGGTCTAATTTGCACAAATCTTTTAAGACGTCAACTTCGATGGCAGGTTGTTCTGAACATATACGGACCCACCTGTGTGCATACATGCATTTTAAACTCTTAATTGCTATAAAATGGTCGTTTCAATACTAAGCATAAGATGTCTTGGGAACTACAACTTTATTTTGGCAACTTTATATTGAAAAGAGATATATTTTGTGGAATAAAAAAAGTTTACCTGATCACATTCCTCAATAAGAGAACTCGCCTTCTCATCCATAGTATGTTTAGTACTGGGGATGTCGCCCTGAGTAGATTCCAGGTCCTGTAAAGAGGCAGCGAGCTCCAGAGTGGGAGCACACAGAGGGTGAGAAGAGGTTCTGGTTGTCTGGTAGGTGGTTGGTCCAGAGGTTTAGAAAGATCCTTGGATATAGTGGTTGGAGAAATATCCACAAGAGTCGGAGAAAGAACAGTGTCCAAGAAATCTAACTCTCCCTTACATGAGGCAGTGATGTGAAAGTATGGAGCACTTTCCAAGAATGAGATATTAACACTCACATAGAGTTTATTTGTACCAGTAGTTTTTTTTAGTGGCATAGTATCCGAGGAAGACATATTTTATTGATCTTAGACCAAGTTTACTACGAGTAGATACAGCGTTTCGAACAAATGTCGTGCACTTGAAAGTTTTGGGATCAAGTGTGGTGCACTTGAATGTTTTGTAGGGAAACATGACATCAAGATGACTAATGGAGTTCTGAAGTTGTGAATTTATGTAGGGACTCTATTGATGAGATAAGTTGTAGTAAGCACAACATCATTCCAATTTTTTTTTGATACATTAAATTGAAACATAATAAAACGAACCACTTTGAGAAGGTTGCGGTTTTTTTTTTTCTCGGCTATTTCATTTTGTTGAAGAGTGTACGTACATGAGCTATGATGGAGGACGGCTTTATTTGCCAAGAATTCACCTAATATTGAGTTTAAAAATTCACAATTATTGTCAGTTTGAAGGACTTGAATTGATGTTTTGAATTGTGTCAAAGATGAAGGAGTGAAGTTTTTTAAGGTGACAGTAGTTTTAGATTTATATTATAAGATATAGACCCGCGTTTTTTAGTGTGACCATCAATCAATGTGAGGAACCACCGTTTATTAGTATAGTTGGGAGTGCAAGTGTAGATAACTGAAAAAGGAGTGGAAGGTGTGTAGGAGGGTGGATATGAAACATGATGATGTTTAGCTAATTGACAAATCTCATATTTGAGGCTAACACTATTTTTATTAGTAAACATCAATGGATACGATTGTTTTAAATATTGAGAACTAGGAAGACTCAAACGACAATATAACAACATAATATGTCATTCGGTGGATCTAGAAAAAATGCAACTACTGGAAGACATATTTTCGTTCTCCGTATCTTTCTCTTGGAGAAGCAGAACCCAACTATCCTCTTAGCAGTTCCAATCATCTTTCCTGAACGAAGTTCTTGAAATCACACGAAGACAACGAAAAACTGCATAGAGGCAGGGCATAAGAAGGGGTTGGCGGAGGGGAGAAGTGCCGGAGAGGGGGGTGTGCAGAGATGAGGTGCCGTAAAAAAGAAAATTACAGGAAAGGACAAGCTGCGAAATCTGCAGGAGACCTGTCAGATAGCTGCAGGTTAGATCCTAGGTAGTGCTGACTGCAAGTTAGATGCCCTGATGTCGGCTAGTGTTAAATCCTAGGATATGATACCATGTAGAAATTTGAGAATAGAACAGGATACTTTCATTGATAGGAAAAGGGTTATAAATACATATTACAAAACCCAAATTAAAGAAAAGGCATAAATTCATAAATAGAACAACTAGGAAATTCATAAATTTGAAAACATAAAATAAAGGAAGCAAACAAAAGTTAATAGTAATTGCAGACATAGTTAACCTAATAATTAGGCTTATGTATGTATAAGCCTAATTATTAGGTTAATTACTTCTGCAGTTACTATTAATTTTTATAGTTTGAGCTAGGTCTAAAGTTAAAATTAGTTATCTTTATTGAATGTAGGAATTTTGAATAAGAAGATAAGATAACTAATGGATACAATGATTAGTGCAGAAATATTTGTTAGTTGTTCTCAAGAAACTAAATGTAAAGGAGAAAATTCTAAGGGAATTAGCGAACTTTTTGAGCTAATATGTTGGAAATGCTAGCAATAGAAATTAGCCAAGCATAATAGTGGTTAGAGAGTTGAAAGATGAAATTCTTCTGGCGAATAAAGTTAGTGACAATCTAATAACCATTAATATGATTAAGGAGGCTTTTATCAATTTCTTTAGTGTTTATGTACATTAAGTTGGATTAGAAAATAGTCTTCAATTTTTTAAAGAAGTTGACAAACTATTTAATGAATGCATAAGAAAGAATAGTTGTTGAGTATGATTTGAAGACATATTATAGTAGAATTGACTATGAGATGACTATACGATAGGTATTGCATAAGAGATGAAATTTTTAGTTAAAATCAATTTTATGTGCGATAAGATGAATAGTTCCATGTAGATGATTGAAATAAAATTTTATAAAGAGTAGAAATATATTGCATATCAGTAAGGTGACATAGTGCCGGAGTGAAGAACTTTAAAAAAAAAATTTCTACAAAATATTTTTTAGAGAGGCAAAAAATGAATACTTTTTATGCTTATAATTTTCTTAAGGAAATTAGAGGTCTTGCCATATGAGGGGATATAAGCAAATTAAAAGGTACATGTTGTGATGATTTATAAAATTTGCTAGACTCCAAAGGAGAAAAGGAGAAAATATATCAAACAAAAGATAATAAATTTAATGAATTAATGCTTTAAATGCATTAGAATAGAAGATGATAAAATCTTTGTTAGAAATTAAGGCAAGTAAAGATGAAAATGCTAGTTTGAGAAAATATTACATGAGTTATGAAGAAGAAATCATTATGGAAGAGCATAATGTATAAAATAATGGATCGTATGTAAATTGAATCAATATAGTGAAGTAGGGTTTGCTTAAACAATATGTATAATGATAAAGTGGTCAGTTTCATTTAAGTTCTTCTTGAGATCTGGAGAGTTATGGTTGATATTGCAATAGTTTGATCAAGAAAAAATTTCAATGAAATTTTTAAGACAAGGTGATGCTAAGTGATTAGAAAGAAATTTTGTGTCTAGTATTTAAGAATAAAGGGGATATTCGTTGTTGTGATACATAGAAAGGATTCAATTGTATTAGTCTTACAGTTCACAATATGGAAGAAGGTAATGGAGTAGAGGATTGAAAAAGAAACATGTTAGTATTAGAGAACGAGTTTATTGTGACGCTTGAATGCTCAATCATGAAAGGTTCTTCATATGGCTTAGTTGATATGAAGAAAGCTTATGCTCAGGTAACGTGAAAAGTGCTTTTGTGTGTGTTGCAAAAAAATAAATAAAAATTTATGCATCAAAGGTATATTAGGGTACTAAGATATATATATTAGAGCATTGACTAATATTAAAATAGGGGCATTTACATGCATATAACACATTTTTTTTACATTTACATACCTAAAACCCAAACTTTATATTTACATGCATAACACAAATATTTAACAACACAAATAATATCATTATTATTATTTTTGCAAAAGTGAAATACACTTTTTTATGCATAGGTTTATAACATGAAAGTGTTATAAATGTAATAAATCTTTTATGCATGAAAAATTGTGTGGTACGTATTCAAATTTTCTTTAAAAGTACTTCTATAGTAATGAATTAATTTTCTAATTATAGTTGAATTACATAAATAATTAGCATTATGTTATTATTTTTTTAATATGGCTATGAAGATACGTATGACATTTAAATAAAGTTGTTTTGGTTTATGCATTTTGTCGCTAGATGCTTTTAATTAGTGAAGCATGTTTAAATAAATGAAATATCATGAAAATAGAAATTATATTTAGAAGATAATAGTGCAAAGATTTAGTATTTGACATGTAATTTTATTGGTTTGATATTAAAATGGCATCTTTGTAAGATCTTAGTTTATTTGCTTGTTGAAAAAGCTAGTAATTCTCGGTTGTCCGTATGGATTATGAAACACTATTATTAGAATTTGGTATGTAAAATGAGGATAGGGATTAAATATTTATAATCTATTATACGGAGGGAGGATATGGATGAGAATGTCATTTTTAAGATTAAGATCGAGCAGCTAAGATGGAAAAAGGTCTCATGAGTGCTGTGGTAAGTGAGTATTTAGAGGCAGTGCTTGTTCTTTCTTCTCTGCACAAGGATCGCCAGGTTCGGCTTCGGCTTCAGCTTCGGCTTCGACTTCTTCGGTCTCGGCTCTACTTCAAGGCAGTGCACGCTTTTCTTCTCTGCACTCAAGGCTCGCCAACAAATCTCACTACTGTTGAATCTGCAGTTTTCCTTTTATTCTCGGAATTGCTGGTTCTTGATTTTCTTTGGTTTTAGGTTGATTAGTTTCGATCAACAACTTTCTTGATAATCAAATTGTGAGTGACAATTTTGTTAGAATGTCTTCTGAGAAAACACATGAAATTTTAGCTATCAGATTTATAAGAAATTATGCATCATGAGAATTTAAGTTCAAGATGATTTTGAAGGGGAATGAGCTTTGGGGTCATATTGTGAGTGACAATTCTGTTAGAATGTCTTCTGAGAAAACACATGAAATTTTAGCTATCAAATTTATGAGAAATTATGCAGCATGAGAATTTCAGTTCAAGATGATTTTGAAGGGGAATGAGCTTTGATGTCATATTGATGGGCTTCTCCAGCATCTACAGAGCCGAAAGATCTTGACCAATGGGAGACATGATAATTGGACCGTTTCTTGGATTTTGGGATCTATTGAGGTTCATATGATGAGCAATTTACGATCCTTTGGTTCACCTAAAGAAATGTGGGAATACTTGAAGCGCGTCTGCAATCAAGATAATATTGCAAGACGTTTTCAATTGAAATTTGATATGAGTAATTATAATTAAGGTAATCTCTCAAGTGAACAATATTATTGTGGCTTTCTTAATGTATGGAGCGAATATTCTGATATTATCTATGCTAAGGTGTCAAAGGAGAATTTAGCTAGCCTTCAGGCTATTCATAAAGTTAGTCGTCGTGATCAGTTTTTATGAAGCTCGGACCTGAATTTGAAACTGGTCGGGCTGGGTTGCTGATTAGAGATCCAGTTCTATGTTTGGATGTATTTTTTGGAGAATTACTATGAGAAGAACAAAAATTTGCGACACAAGTTACTAGCGGTACAGTTGGTGGATCATTTGAAGTCGTTAATGTTGCATATGCTGCTTAGACCCGAGGAAAGGGAACAAACAGTGTTACAGCTACAAAGAATTCAGTCATATTGCCCTCCATTGTAGTAAGAAATTCTGTAAATATTGCAAGCAAAACGAATATATTATTGAGTGTCATACACAGACTCAAAACCACAAACCACGAACCTTTCATGCTACGGTATCCAACTCTCACAATCTTGGTTTAACATCCGCAATTGCTTGCAATAATCAATCTGTTCTCACACCAGATGGTTCAACAGATGATTCTCTGTCTTTTTTGCTCTTGGTCTTCAAAGAAAATGTAAGACTGTTACTTCACTTCATTCTCCTTGGCCTGTTAATCTCGGCGCCATAAATCATATGACTGACACATCTGATTTATTGCATAATCAACGCCCGTATACTGGTACTCAATATATATAGGTTGCTGATGGAAATAATATTCCAATTGCGACAATTGGTGTATTAACTCCTCTTTCTAACATGTCTTGATTTCTTCTAAATTATCTACTAGCTTATTTTTTGTTGGTCAAATGGTGGATAATAACTTTGATTTACACTTTTCTCGGGATGGTTGTAATGTGCAGAATTAGATGTCGGGGAAGGTGATAGCGAATGGGTCTAAACTAGGCATGTTATTTCCATTACAAATTATCGTTCCTTTGACTTTGTCATTAGCTTCTTGAGTTGTTGAAAATAAGGTCGGCTTCTGGCATAGACGATGAGGTCATCCAAATAATATTGCTTTGAATCATTTCTCAAAGTGATGTTTTTGGTTCAACAGATAAAAGTTTATTAGTTGACTATTCTTCTTATAAACTATGCAAAAGTAAGATATTGCCTTTTTCTATTTTGGGTAGTCGCGTCGATAAATATTTTGGCATTATTCATAATGATATTTGGGGAATTACACCAGTTATTTTACATTATCAGTATAAATATTTTGTGGTATTTATTGACGATTACGGTCGATTCACATGGATCTATTTTTTTGCATTCCAAAGCAGAAGTGTTTATCATGTTTCAAACCTTTGTGACATATTGAAACTCAATTCTAGTATTAAAACCTTACGGTCCGACAAAGATGGTGAATACGTGTCTCATAAGTTTCAAACATTTTTTCCATAACAAGGGTATTATTTCACAACGTTCATGTTCTTATTCACCTCAGTAGAATGGAGTTGTCGAAAAAAAAAATCAAAATATATTGGATATGGTGCGCACATTATTGTTAGAATTTTTTGTTCCAGCTAAGTTTTCGACTGAAGCTTTATCTAGTACAGTTTATCTGATTAAGTGTTTACCATCTCAAAAATTGAAGTTTGATTTTCTCCACTATCGAATTTTTGTAAACATTCTAATTATCATATGCTACATTTTTTCAGATGTGTTTGTTTTGTTCATTTATCTGCTCATAAACGTCATAAGTTGTCAGCTCAGTCTGTTTGATGTGCCTTTACGAGTTACAATACTATTCATAAAGGTTTTGTGTGTTATGATTCGCTTAATAATCGATGACCTATCTCTCGAGATGTGATTTTCTTTGAATCTGAATTCTATTTTCAGCATCATCTTTCGACATCTGATACTGTTGTACTTCCTAACTTTAATAAATCTTCTTGTGATAAACGGTTCAAGCTTGGTCTTGTTTATACAAGACGTCTGCCCTCTTCATCTTTTGTCCTTTCCGACTCTGCTCCTGAAAATACTCAAATGATTCTTCGACGATTAACTCGGCACATTCATCATCCAGATAGATATGACTATTCTGCAATTTTAACTAATACTATTTTTCCTACCTCTTATTCTCAGGCTGCTAAACAAACTTGTTAGATAAAAGCTATGCAGGAGGAATTTCAAGCACTTCAAGACAATCACTCTTGGGATATTGTTTCATGTCATGTAGGTGTTAAACTCATTGGTTGTAAATGGGTTTTTTCTCTTAAGCTCTGATTTGATAGTTCTCTTGACATATACAAGGCAAGATTGATAGCTCTTGGCAATCGACAGAAATATGAGATTGATTATGAAGAGACTTTTGCACTTGTGGCTAAGATGACAATTGTCTTGCTTGTTTTATGTATTACTGCATCTAAAGGAATTTCAAGCACTTCAAGACAATCACTCTTGGGATATTGTTTAATGTCATGTAGGTGTTAAACTCATTGGTTATAAATGGGTTTTTTCTCTTAAGCTCTGATTTTATAGTTCTCTTGACAGATACAAGACAAGATTGATAGCTCTTCACAATTGACAGAAATATGGGATTGATTATGAAGAGACCTTTGCACCTATTGCTAAGATGACAATTATCCGGCTTGTTCTATCTATTGCAGCATCTAAATGTTGGTTCTAAGGACAGATGTATGTTAAGAATGCATTTTTGCATAAGGACCTCAAGGAAGATATCAATATGACTCCTCTAAGCTTGTTATCTACGCCCGCACATGAGATTTGTAAGCTCATTTGGTCTTTATATGGTTTGAAACAGGCTCCACCGGTCTGGTTTGAAAAGTTTTGCAATACTCTTTCTAGCTTCTCTTTTATTCAAAGCCAATATGATTCTTCATTATTTCTTCGCAAGACTGAGAAGGGAATTGTTTTGTTATTATTCTATGTTAATGATATTGTCATCACAGGATCTGATACTCAATTGATGTCTACTCCTCTTTATACAGATAATACCAGTGCTATCTAGATTACTGTTAATCTTGTCTTAGATGAGTGCGTGAAACACATTAAAATGGATTATCATTCTATTTGAGAAGCTCATAATAATGGTGTTATTTCTCTTCATCACATCTCTTTGGATATTCAAACGGTTGATATATTTACTAAGACTCTTTCTTGGCAGCGTCATCAATTTTTTGTTGGCAAATTGATATTTTTTTTATGAATTAGCATCAATTTGAGGTGGGATATCAATCAAGAATAATAGAAAATAGATAGTTAATTAGGAGTTTCCTATAATTAGGAGCTTCCTTATTTAAATTATTTAAATTGTTTTTAATTTTTCTCTCCTGATTTACCTCTCTTGTTAATTGTACATAATTAGGTTACCTAAAATAGATTATAAGATTATTAATTATGGAAAATGAAAGCAAAGAAAAAAGGCATTCAACCAATTTACTCAAAAGATTGACACAACTAAGATTATTTCGTTCTATGAATTTAAGTATTTGGCAATAATTAAGTCATCTTTTATTGCCAATGTTGAGGAATGTTTGTATTAAAGGGATTTTAACATTAGCATCTATTAATGATAAGAAAGTGGAAACTAGATGTAGATTTTTTGAGTAATAAGATATAAAATGCACTTCCATGATTGGTGGACTAGAAAGGAAATGGTGGATCAAAGTTGATAGGATTATTAATTGTGCGAAAGTAGAAATCTCAAATTGTTTTTAGAATCTCATTTAACACTAAAAAAGAATGAATAGAAAATGGGTTTTCTTTTTTTTTTCCCCTTGTTTTTTTTTTAATAAACAAGCTTTTGATCATAATTTGAGAATGGAGTACAACCCCTGAAATGTAGCTCTGGAGAAGAAAATGAAGAAATTTAACCCTCGAGAGCAAAATGAAGGAAGATTCTATTTCCTTTAATTTGATAAAAAATATTTTGGGTTTTCTCCGCAGATTCTTAAACAGGATCAAGCAAGTTGCACATGCATAAGCAATGTTGAGAACTCATGAATCAGGAATCTTAAGATTCTCTTCCTCAATAAATGTTTCATGGCCTCTTACTTTCAGAAGGATACACATTCTATTATGGTTTGTTTTGTGGCAGTTTATTGGAAATAATTCCTCAAGCATCAGAGAGCGAAATTTGTAAATTTGTATCATCGAATTAGGTTTGCAATATCTAATTTTGTGATGTAATTTTCACATTTAGCCACGGTTCTTGATTGATTTGTGTTATACAGTATCGATCAGTCAAGGATTTGCATTGCAATATTACAATTCTGAACATTTATGTATTTATTTTAACTCGCACACGCTTCTCTATGTGCTATAAGCTGTCGTCTGCACAAAGTATTATTGATTATTGATTAGCTTTTAAAGTATGAGTTGTGGTCTTGCTAAATTAGCAAAATTAAGACTCATAACATTATCATAATCATCATTATTCTTTATCTGATTTTAATATAATTGTTGATTAAAATTTTTGTTCTTATTGGTATTTTATTGATAGAGCATTGACATACATACCACACAATTATTATATATTACATATCTAACATTTAAACTTTCATATTTACCTACATGCCGCACAAATCTTTGACATTATATTAAAAATAACACTATTTCTAGCTTTTTAAAAGTGAAATACATCTTTTTATTTTTATGTTTTAACATTTGTATGTAAATTTTCTTTTATTGATTTTGGGTATTGTGGTGGTGGTAGCGAATGACAGGTGGGAATTGCTCCTGGTTTTTAAAAAAACGGCCATTTACATGCATGCCACGCAATTCATTTTTATTTACATATCTAACACCTAAACTTTGCTTTTTTACATTTATACCACCCAAATGCACCATATCATGCTTAGGAAAAGTTTTATATATGTAAAAATTGAAGTTTAGATATGTATANATTATCTATGTTGATGATATTGTCATCACAGGATCTGATACTCAATTGATATCTCAGTTATGTGAACGTCTTCAGAGTTCTTTTCATATGAAGGATTTGAGGTTTTAAACTTATTTCTTAGATCTTAAGGTTTACTCTTCTCCCGCTGGTATGTTTCTGCATCAACATAACTAAGGAACTCATTGCTTTGGCTGGTCTCTAAGAGAGTCATCCTGTTGGGACTCCTTTGAAAGTGAATGTTAAATAGCAACGAAATGATGATGACTTTCGATGTAATTCATCTTTGTATCAACAACTTGTTGGGAGACTCAATTATCTGATTATTACATGTTTTGATATTTTATTTGTTGTGCAACAAGTTAGTCAATTTATGCAAACACCTACACATCTTCATTTAGCTACAGTTCACAAATTTNTAAATCTTCCTTCAAAAAATTGCTCAGTTCTCACTCTTTCAGAAAATGGTGAATATGAAAGTCGTACTGTATTTCTACTTGGTATTCCAATCTTTGGTTGCTCGGTAATTTTGTTTCAGTGCTGCTTGTTTGCTGCAAAGTCAGTGCAGAATATACAGAATGTATATGAAAGTGTGAGTGGGGATTTTGTTTCAGCATCGTTCAGAACTGTATTCCTATTTGGTATCCTAATTCTTTCTCAGGTTACACTGCTGGTTAATTTATTTTAATCCAAAAGCTTAAGACTTGAAAATGAGGGCTAATCATTTGCCATCTTAATGTTAGCATTAGTTTTATTTATTTGATGTGTGATTAATTCAATATCCCCATAAACCTTGACAGATTATCTTATGCGTAGCCACTTAATATCTGCTCTGGGTCCCTAATTGAAACATTTAAAACCTCTAATATGTTCTGTTTTGCATGAATCAGATAATATGTGAAATGAATATATTTGTGATAGGGTTGTTGTAGCTCCAATGGCGAACAAGAATAGAAAGAGTTGTTAGATGGTTTGGTCACCTTAAACGTTGACCATCTAATGTTTCAATTAAGAGAACAAATGTTTGCGGCAAACCTAAAAAAACTTGGGCATGTTGTATAAAAAAATGATCTTAATCTATTAGAATTAAATAAAAATATGACACTCAATAGGAGCAATGGAGAAAAAGGTTTCATGTAGCTGACCCACTTAGTGGGATGAAGCTTTGCTGTTGTTTTCGTTGCTGTTGTTCTATTATGTCATATTATGTCATGTTTTGCATGAATTATTAATTTTTCAGATCTAGAATTCTACTTATAAGTGTGGGTTATAGATGTTTGGCGTTTCAATGCTAACATAATTTGTAACTTTTTGATATAACATTAACTCAATGCTCTCTTGTGTCTAAGATACATGAATATGATCGAAAATAGATGTGATTAGTTCAGACTTGTGCAATAAGAAATAAATGCATATTTTAAGTAAGTTGAAAAAATTAATGTCAAAAACTTAAGAAAGAAATATAATGGGCTGAAGATTACCCAAAAATTGAACTAGTAATATTCTAAATTATCTATTTCACCCAAACTCAAACTTCACTTTTCATGGAACTTGTCATCCATATACAAAAACTAATTCACAGAATGAAGTTTTGAATACGTTCAAGAAATTTAATATTTTGTGTTCATGACTCATCAGGTATAACTCGAAGACCTTAGCTTAGCTCATAGTCCCAGAATGTGAATCTATAAATATGACTTCCTTTCTTTTCAAACTCCCTTAACACAAAAACTTAAAAGAGTTATTTGCATACAAACCCACCCAACTTGTATATATTTACATATGTAACATTAAATCTTTATTTTTATTTATTTATACCACTCAAATCGTCCACATAACATCAAAATAGATAAGGTGCACCGTATAGATATGTAAATACATAAAGACTTGAGTGGTATGTATGTAAATCTTTCAAACTTATCATTAAAATAGCTTGATGAATATATTCACGTATAAGAAAATGGTGAAAAATAGAAACAAAAACTGTGAACTGCTCAACTTCATATACAAACACATACCTTTCCATCCATCCCTCCATCTAGCAGCGGCGCCTGCAGTTCCAAAACGAGCTCATTGTCCTCGCAATCCTCGCCGGCCTTGATTTCGCCAAAGGCTTGCGCTCCTGTGAAGCCTCCTTATCTCCAACACACTCTCTCGAAGGCGACGATTCTCGCCGTCGCTGCTCTCTGAAGAGCTTCAAGAGCCTCTGCGCTTTCTCCTTTCCCCTCTTCGTCCCATTTGCTGAAACTGAAACCAGTGCTGGAATTACCCCTTCCTGCAAAACTGTCTGGCACGACCTCTCATCTCCAGCGCAGATAATCAGCAAGCAGGACACGGCCTGCTCCTGCACAGGCGGCCGCCCTATATTCAGCGCCGTTGCTATCGAACTAATCAGCCCTGGTATTGAGACTATGCTCTCCATGGCCGACTGCGATGAAGCAATGCCTGAGAGAATGGCGAGAGCTTTCTCGGACCAGGTGCGGCCTGTAGGTGTTTCGGTGTTGGAGATGTAGAAATGGAGAGCGTCGATAATGCCGGCGTTGATGAGATGGTTTACGGTAGGAGCATGGGATGAGAGGTTGAAGAGACAATNAAGCCTCCTTATCTCCAACACACTCTCTCGAAGGCGACGATTCTCGCCGTCGCTGCTCTCTGAAGAGCTTCAGGAGCCTCTGCGCTTTCTCCTTTCCCCTCTTCGTCCCATTTGCTGAAACTGATACCAGTGCTGGAATTACCCCTTCGTGCAAAACTGTTTGGCACGACCTCTCATCTCCAGCACAGATAATCAGCAAGCAGGACACGGCCTGCTCCTGCACCGGCGGCCGCCCTATATTCAGCGCCGTTGCTATCGAACTAATCAGCCCCGGTATCGAGACTATGCACTCCATGGCCGACTGCGATGAAGCAATGCTTGAGAGAATGGCGAGAGCTTTCTCGGACCAGGTGCGGCCTGTAGGTGTTTCGGTGTTGGAGATGAGGAAATGGAGAGCGTCGATGATGCCGGCGTTGATGAGATGGTTTACGGTAGGAGCATGGGAGGAGAGGTTGAAGAGACAAAATAGGGCGTCATGCTTGCAGGAGGTGCTGTGGGGGGATTCTGGAGATAGGAGCTGGACGAGAATTGGAACGGCTTGGCTTGAAGAAATAACGGGTTTCGCTCGATCGAGGCAGGAGAGGTTCAAGAATAGTGCGGTGGCTGACTCGCGGGTTGTGGGGTTGGACATCATCTTTTCTAGCATTGGAATCACGCCGGCGGAGAGAATCGTGTCTTTATTCCTGGAAGACGAGCACCCAAAATAAACAGAAAGTGAGCAAAAAATATATATTACATCTATCTCCGGATGAACTATGCATTTGGAGTCTAATAGTGGAGCTAATAGTGGGCGTCACCTGTCAAGTGAGCCCATTATTTTTAATATTTCAATGTATTGCGGTGGACCCACTTGACATGTGGCTCCCCATTATTAGACTCAAGACTTNCAAAAAATATATATTACATCTATCTCCGGATGAACTATGCATTTGGAGTCTAATAGTGGAGCTAATAGTGGGGCGTCACCCGTCAAGTGAGCCCATTATTTTTAATATTTCAATGTATTGCGGTGGGCCCACTTGACATGTGGCTCCCCATTATTAGACTCAAGACTTAAATGTAATATTTTCTAGAAAGTTAAGTGGATGAGGGGAAAGGAGGAAAAGTTGATCTATTGTGTGGGTGATCATCCAATGTTGCTGTTAACCGGGAGACTATGGGCAAATTGATTGTTTGATTAGAGTTTATGCAATAATATCTAGGGTTATGTGGCATAATAGTGCAACGTGTAACATAAAATAAAGCAAATGGAATTCTCATGTCATTATCACTCGAATCTTACATATTATATAAAGAAATATTATCATTTTAATGTGTTCCTATCGCTCTTATAGAACGCGATACACATTCTGCATTTTGGTTTATCATAATATAGAACGCCCCTCTTTGCTTCCTCTTCTGCTTCCGTCTCCAAGCCCTACCTCTCGAGCTCTCATATGTGCACGAAGGTTAGGAATCCCAAGCGAGGTTTCTTCTTCTTATCTTTTTTATTTTTGATGGTTTTGCTCTGATCTCTGTGATATCTTCAATCTCACCCTGATTTTGGTTGGTTGGTTTTGCCAATTTTTTTTTATTTCTTTAGGGATGGTCTGTGGTCTTCCCTATTACATATATGCGTAACGAATGCAAGTGCCTATGTGTTGGCATTTCGGTTTCTTTGTGGAAAACCTGTCTTTTTTTTTTCCTTTTTTTGATTCTCTGAGGGATTTTGGTTTCTCTGCACCTTGGTATTTCGATTTTTTCAGATTCTATTTTGATGATAGAGTTTAGGATTTTTGGTTGGCAGCACAGCTTTTTTATGTGGGGATTTCATGTGGGGGAGAATTTGGCATATATTGTGTACGATTTTGACATTGAGGTTTATCACTATGATGAGTTTGATACGATGCCCAAAGTGGCATTTCAGTTTATGTGGGGATTTGAGGAAAGAGGATAGATGGGCATGTCGGTTGATGTTGGCCTTTTGGCTTTTTGTTAAATTATGCTAACCATCAAACAATGGCTGAATTCTTTATGCAGAAGTTGAAATTTAGATAAGTAATGCATAATAATTTATGCTTGAAAAAGCGCCTGATATGGTAGTTATCATTTCGGTATGGTTTGATATGAATTGATATAGCATATGTGCTTGTATAACTCTCTCATATTGAGTTTGATATGATTTATAATAGTTTGGGGCTTATAATAAATATGTTATCTATGCTTCATCTCCTATCATATCAACTTCTTCTAGTAATGTTTATACCACATCACTTTTTTTTTGCCAAATTAGAGTTTTTAGTGGGAAAGGCAAGAGGAAGTGGAGTTTTTGTTACGTGGGAAAGAGATATAAAGATAATTTTTTTGTAATCTTTATCTAAAAGAAGTTGAGTTATGCAATAGACCACGACGTTTTTCAACAAAGAGATATGACATAACATAATACAAAAATTTAAAGAAATAATCGGAAGAAAGTATGATAACATGTAATTAAAGAATAAGTGAGATCAGTATGTTCCTCTTGAAGCATACGAGTACCGTTTGAGAGAGTCAATATTACCAAATGAATCTGATCTGGGTGATGCTTATACGTAGAATAGAGAGTGTTGGAGATATAATTCAATTACAAGCGGATTAAAAATACATTAGTTAATGTGTTATGCTTATATGCTATTGTATAAGGACATACAATTAATATATATATGTTAACTCTTTATAATATGATATTTATGTGGAATAATGTATAATTTGTAGTCTTTTTCATTCTATCAGCATGTAAGAATAACCTCCTTGACAACCGCGGGTGTAATATATATATATATATATTATTTTTTGCATGTTTTTTTTTTTTGGAGGGCTGTGATGAGATATATGACCTTAGGGGTTCTTCTAAATGACCTTTTATGTTATGATTGTTGACATAGATAAAGATCAATATCGAGGCAATCAAGATCACCTTCTATGTCATATACTTGGTTTTTTCGGAGGCCTTTGTGTCGATGTGCTTCTGTGTCATATACTTGGTTGAAGGCAACCAAAACACCCTTCCTTCTTAGTCATAAGAATGTACGGGTTCTTCTAGAGGGCCTTTGTGTTGTATGCTTCTGTGACGTATACGAGCTCGGTGTTACGTGATGTAAAGACAACCAAGATCCTCTTTCTTTAGGGGGTGTTTGGATGCAGGATTAGATTTTTGTTAATAGGATTTATGAAATTCGGATTTCATTTGTGGCTCACCACGGGAGTGAAGGCGCAAGCAATGGTGAGCGAAATCCATTACATATGCCGCTCCGTGGGATTTATGAAATTCAAATTTGAAGACAGAAGGGGTGTGGAGAAAACAAAACGGCTGTCAGGAAGACGGAACGGGAAGTGCTAGAATTTTGGATTCATTTTCATTTTTTTTTTGCTTTCGGCTGGATTTAATTTAAATCCATGGTTAAATCCTGCTAAAGTGTGCTACCATATGCCCTCTTAAGGTCTTATATCTTATTATAATGACAAATTATTCATTAGTTTATACTTACGCCGAGACTTCACAGTTTTATATATTTTTATCTATGTATTTATGTTATTCTTATTAGTTATTTTTCTTATAACTCTATCATTCTATTATTATTGCATGCTGAATTTATATTTCTGATTTTCAACTTTTAGTAAATATGAGCTCGAGGACTTTTGGTGCTTTTAGAGTATTGTAGTGTAAATGTAAGTTGGAGTGTTACCTACTTACATTACAAAGAAAAAATAGATATGAGAAAAAAATTTTATAGGTGTTCAAGGAATATATCAGGAAAGGACTCTTACCTTTTTAAGTAGGCCAATCAGCTCAAGGATTCTACATCAAATAGTGACCATGTGTGGAAAGTATCTTTGGAGAAAAAGTTTATTCCATAGGATTGATCATTTGGATTTTAAAAGTAATATTTGTTGTTCTTGTATTTTTATATTTGATTTTGATTGTTGTGCTACAATTAAATGAGATGAATCTTTTAGATATAATATTTGAATTTGTGAGTTTTTGAGGATTCTGAATGTGTGTTTTATTTATTTCAGTTGTGTAACAACGGTAGTCATACACAGTGTCACCAGTAACAATTTTCTCACGACAATTTCTTCAAACAACTGCAATTACCCTAAACAGGCACATACTTTCCCTCTTTCCCTTATGTAAGGTGGTATGTATGTAAAAAATAAAGTTCAGGTGTTAAACATGTAAATGCGTAGGAATTTAGTAGTATTCATATAATTCTTCTTAGAAAGATCCCATGTAAGGATACTGCCAAAAATGCTATCGNAGGAGGTGCTGTGGGGGGATTCTGGAGATAGGAGCTGGACGAGAATTGGAACGGCTTGGCTTGAAGAAATAATGGGTTTCGCTCGATCGAGGCAGGAGAGGTTCAAGAATAGTGCGGTGGCTGACTCGCGGGTTATGGGGTTGGACATCATCTTTTCTAGCATTGGAATCACGCCGGCGGAGAGAATCGTGTCTTTATTCCTGGAAGACGAGCACCCAAAATAAACTGAAAGTGAGGAAAAAAATATTACATCCATCTCTCGATGAACTATGCATTTAGAGTCTAATAGTGGAGCTAATAGTCGGGCGTCACGTGTCAAGTGAGCTCATCATTTTTAATACTTCAGTGTATTGTGGTGGGCGCACTTGACATGTGGCTCCCCATTATTAGACTCAAGACTTAAATGTAATATTTTCTAGAAAGTTAAGTGGATGAGGGGAAAGGAGGAAAAGTTGATCTATTGTGTGGGTGATCATCCAATGTTGCTGTTAACAGGGAGACTATGGGCTAATTGATTGTTTGATTAGAGTTTATGCAATAATATCTAGGGTTATGTGGCATAATAGTGCAACGTGTAACATAAAATAAAGCAAATGGAATTCTCATGTCATTATCACTCGAATCTTACATATTATATAAAGAAATATTATCATTTTAATGTGTTCCTATCGCTCTTATAGAACGCGATACACATTCTGCATTTTGGTTTATCATAATATAGAACGCCCCTCTTTGCTTCCTCTTCTGCTTCCGTCTCCAAGCCCTACCTCTCGAGCTCTCATATGTGCACGAAGGTTAGGAATCCCAAGCGAGGTTTCTTCTTCTTATCTTTTTTATTTTTGATGGTTTTGCTCTGATCTCTGTGATATCTTCAATCTCACCCTGATTTTGGTTGGTTGGTTTTGCCAATTTTTTTTTATTTCTTTAGGGATGGTCTGTGGTCTTCCCTATTACATATATGCGTAACGAATGCAAGTGCCTATGTGTTGGCATTTCGGTTTCTTTGTGGAAAACCTGTCTTTTTTTTTTCCTTTTTTTGATTCTCTGAGGGATTTTGGTTTCTCTGCACCTTGGTATTTCGATTTTTTCAGATTCTATTTTGATGATAGAGTTTAGGATTTTTGGTTGGCAGCACAGCTTTTTTATGTGGGGATTTCATGTGGGGGAGAATTTGGCATATATTGTGTACGATTTTGGCATTGAGGTTTATCACTATGATGAGTTTGATACGATGCCCTAAGTGGCATTTCAGTTTATGTGGGGATTTGAGGACAGAGGAAAGATGGGCATGTTGGTTGATGTTGGCCTTTTGGCTTTTTGTTAAATTATGCTAACCATCAAACAATGGCTGAATTCTTTATGTAGAAGTTGAAATTTAGTTAAGTAATGCATAATAATTTATGCTTGAAAAAACGCCTGATATGGTAGTTATCATTTCGGTATGGTTTGATATGAATTGATATAGCATATGTGCANGAGAATTTGGCATATATTGTGTACGATTTTGACATTGAGGTTTATCACTATGATGAGTTTGATACGATGCCCTAAGTGGCATTTAAGTTTAAGTGGGGATTTGAGGACAGAGGAAAGATGGGCATGTTGGTTGATGTTGGCCTTTTGGCTTTTTGTTAAATTATGCTAACCATCAAACAATGGCTGAATTCTTTATGTAGAAGTTGAAATTTAGTTAAGTAATGCATAATAATTTATGCTTGAAAAAACACCTGATATGGTAGTTATCATTTCGGTATGGTTTGATATGAATTGATATAGCATATGTGCGTGTATAACTCTCTCATATTGAGTTTGATATGATTTATAATAGTTTGGGGCTTATAATAAATATGTTATCCATGCTTCATCTCCTATCATATCAACTTCTTCTAGTAATGTTTATACTATATCACTTTTTTTTTTTGGCCAAATTAGAGTTTTTAGTGGGAAAGGCAAGAGGAAGTGGAGCTTTTGTTATGTGGGAAAGAGATACAAAAGATTTTTTTTTTGGGTAATCTTTATCTAAAAGAAGTCGAGTTATGCAATAGACCACGACGTTTTTCAACAAAGAGGTATGACATAACATAATACAAAAATTTAAAGAAATAATTGGAAGAAAGTATGATAAAATGTAATTAAAGAATAAGTGAGATCAGTATGTTCCTCTTGAAGCATACGAGTACCGTTTGAGAGAGTCAATATTACCAAATGAATTTGATANTTTTGGCCAAATTAGAGTTTTTAGTGGGAAAGGCAAGAGGAAGTGGAGCTTTTGTTATGTGGGAAAGAGATATATAAGATTTTTTTTTTGGTAATCTTTATCTAAAAGAAGTTGAGTTATGCAATCGACCACGACGTTTTTCAACAAAGAGGTATGACATAACATAATACAAAAATTTAAAGAAATAATTGGAAGAAAGTATGATAAAATGTAATTAAAGAATAAGTGAGATCAGTATGTTCCTCTTGAAGCATACGAGTACCGTTTGAGAGAGTCAATATTACCAAATGAATCTGATCTGAGTGATGCTTGTACGTAGAATAGAGAGTGTTGGAGATATAATTCAATTACAAGAGCGGATTAAAAATACATTAGTTAATGTGTTATGCTTATATGCTATTGTATAAGGACATGNAGAGTGTTGGAGATATAATTCAATTACAAGAGCGGATTAAAAATACATTAGTTAATGTGTTATGCTTATATGATGCTTATATGCTATTGTATAAGGACATACAATTAAATCTATATGTTAACTCTTTATAATATGATATTTATGTGGAATAATGTATAATTTGTTGTGCCTTTTTCATTCTATCAGCATATAAGGATAATCTCCTTGACAACCGCGGGTGTAATATATATATATATATATATATATATGTATATATATTGTTTTTTGCATGTTTTTTTTTGTTTGGATGTTTATGATGAGATATACGACTGTAGGGGTTCTTCTAAATGACCTTTTATGTTGTTATGATTGTTGACATATATAAGATCAATATCGAGGCAATCAAGATCACCTTCTATGTCATATATTTGGTTTTTCCAGAGGGCCTTTGTGTCGATGTGCCTCTGTGTCATATACTTGGTTGAAGGCAACCAAAACACCCTTCCTTCTCAATCATAAGAATGTACGGGTTCTTCTAGAGGGCCTTTGTGTTGTATGCTTCTGTGACGTATACGAGCTCGGTGTTATGTGATGTAAAGGCAACTAAGATTCCCTTTCTTTAGGGGTTGTTTGGATGCAGGATCAAATCTATGTTAATAGGATTTATGAAATTCGGATTTCATTTGTGGCTCACGACGGGAGTGAAGGCGCAAGCAATGGTGAGCGAAGTCCATTATATTTGCCGCTCTGTGGGATTTACGTAATCCAAATTTGAAGACAGAAGGGGTGTGGAGAAAACAAAACGGCTGTCAGGAAGATGGAACGGAAAGTGCTAGAAATTCGGATTCGTTTTTTTTTT
>JXCR01136703.1:390910-425290 GCA_002079205.1 Phalaenopsis hybrid cultivar | reverse complement strand
CCATTATTAGTTTCCCCAGTGATGCCACCGCTCTTCTCCGGCGGACCGCTCTCGACACCCTCGTCGCAAGATTTGAGGCCACCTATGGATCTGGAATCAATAGTATCATTCGCAGGATGGAACAGCCTCCAGGACTTCAGTTCAAGGGATTCTGGAGGGCCATCTGGAACTGGAAGGCCATTTTGCTGACACCAACTAGCAATCAGACTTTTGACGCAGAAGTTTGGAGTTAGAGAAAAATGTGTAAGCTTCTGTTGGGTCTTAGGGCAAGTGTTATGCCCATCCTTAAACCATTTTTCAATGCAAACACGCTCGTAGGTCTGTCCAGATGAAATAATGGCTGGTTCGTGCATGATCTGTAAGGAGATTGGACATCTGAACTCCTCAGGGGGCGTGGGTGCTTCTTCTGATCGCCTGTTTTGTGGTTTGGAACTAAAAGAAGACTCCCTTGCAAAATCATTGCTGCTTCCATCAGAAGGGCCTGGGAGAGTCGGAGAACATGGATTTGATCCTTGAGAATCTGAATCCTCTGGTATGTAATTTCTGAATAGCTTCGAGTATTTTCTAGTTAGAAGCAGTAAGTATGCCACGATTGATTCCTTATGCTTGTCTTCCTCTGCGCGAGCCCTCTCAATCAATTTACAGAGGGCTCTTCTCTCAGAAAGAGCTGCTCTGGAGGAAGTAATTCCAAGCTTCAACATAGCTTGATGGAAGATTTTGAGCTCAACACCATCGTTTGAATTAGTTTCAGAAATTTTCTTCTCCTGGAGCAATGAGATCACTTCTTCACCTGCTTTCTTCTCTGCATGGTCCAATATAAACACAGTCCTTTCCACTTCACCAACTATCTCCATTATCTGATTCCAAAATGGTAAAATCAGGACACGGAGTTTCATAATATACCAACGATACTAAATTTCAACAACAAAATTTCAAGGTATACATGTCAAAGAAATAAGGAAATAAGAATGCAACCAAAAAGAGGGTATTTACTTTTTTTTTATGACCATCAGATGAAGATAACACAAACCAAACGAAATCAGGCCAAACTAACCTTTTTAAGAATAAAAGTTAGCATGCTTGTATAGGGCTAACCAAGAAAAGGAGGAATTGGCTGACCGGCAAACTAAAAATTCAACATTTTAGTGATAGAGAAGCACTAATTTGCCCTTCAGATAAATGTCCAGTCTTTTGCTTGTCTCCATTCTTCTCCATCGTAAGGAAAAGAAAATCAATAGTTTTTAACATACATTACAAGAACTTCTATGGTATAACTTCGAAATCTGATGAAACGTTACCTTGTTTTTTCATTTTAGCACAGATGATTTTTTATGCTAATTTTTAAGCAACTCAAACAAACCTGCTTAATTAATATTCTTAGTATCATGCACTAAATCAGCGAAAAGTAAAGAGAAGTGTTGCCCATAGCTCAAAATCCAAGAGGACTTGAGGGTCATTCAAACCATTATTGAATGAGTAAAAAGAATGTGTATTTGCTATCTTTTGGGGGGAATTATGTGTCCATGAGGAAACTTTTTTTTACCAACTAAACTAGCTAGAACCCATAATAATAGCTCATGTAAGAACAAAAAAGGTGATTTAGGGTTAATGAAGATTTAGGGGATTCTTTCAAAGGATTTTAGAGGAGTTTGCCTTACCCGAAGGCTCTAAAAAGGCCATGATTTACAGCAAAACAATAACAAGATATTCTTCTCTCAAATTTAGCTTAACGAGTACTTAAAAGCCAAGAAGCTCTACCCAATCTCCTCCTCAAAATTCAATCTTTTCTTGATTCAATTAACTAAGCCATGCCTTGAACCATGACCAAGCTTCATCTGAAATCTCCACCATAAACCAATGAACCCAAATTTCTTTTTTCTATCTAATCTCCGCTATAACTCCAAAAATTTTGGCGTTTGAATACACGATAGATCACTTACTCTTGTTACAAAGAAAAACAAAGGCGAGTTAAAATTTTAGATGACTATAAACACAAAGGAAGAGTTTAGATCAAAGAGAAGAGGCGATCATTATTATTGAAGCTGAAAGAAAACCATATCAAAACTATGTAGAATATAACTTTGATTGCAAAGCCTTGTAACATTTCTTAAAGATCTTTTAGCATCGCTCTAAGCAATTTTGACATTCCATATGCCACACTATTCACTCTAGCAAGAACACTTCTATGAGGATCACTATGACAAAAGAGTGTTGTTAGTGAAAGAGACTGAAGAGAATCAAAAAAATAAGAAGAATAAATTGAATGGAGATTGAAGACAAGCTGTCAATTACAAGCAAAGGAAGCTTGGATGGAAGCCGACATAGAGACAAAATTGGAGTTCTTGGTTTTTGATAGTACTATAGATGTTAATGAGATTAACAGCTACTGCAAACAATTGGAGGATAACTTTGTAATAAATTTTTGCTTTAATGTGCGTCATGTTAACTTTTCTTTCTAAAATTTAACTTCTCATGTATATGTGGCAAAACTTGAGAT
This sequence comes from Phalaenopsis hybrid cultivar, assembly GCA_002079205.1. NCBI lineage: Eukaryota > Viridiplantae > Streptophyta > Magnoliopsida > Asparagales > Orchidaceae > Phalaenopsis > Phalaenopsis hybrid cultivar. The sequence goes on along the minus strand of JXCR01136703.1, from coordinate 422,793 downwards.
AGTGATAAGAGCTGGACAAGACTATAGCCACAAAATTTAAAAGGCAAGCAAGAATATTGAATTTTTTATGGATGGTCAAGTGCCTTCATATAGTTTTGGCGATATGATTTTTTTTTTCTTTGCCTAGCCCCTCGGATTTATGAAGGATATAGTGTATATTTCTTAAAAGAGAATAAATATTGAATGTGATTCTAAATAACTCCCATTATCTCAACTAGCTTATGTTGCCCTCCTTCCCTACCTTTCCCCAATCTCTTTCTCCCTCTCACGCACAAATGCGCACACCCCCATAATCTTCTATTGTTGTAAGTTTTCATTTGTTTCTTTTTTTCCAACTAGCAAGAACAAAGCTATTTAGGATGATTTACAGTAGGCAGATTTACATGCATGTCACAGAATTCTCATGTACGTACATTTCTAACACCTAAATCTGTATATCTACTTATATAACACCCAAATATATAAATCTCTTTAATATTATTTTTCTATTTTTGATGAATATATTTTGATGTGATTGGAATTATTATACTAAAATTTTAAGTATTAAATTTGTAAATATAGAAAAATTATGTAGTATGTATGTCAATATCCCCACATTATATCATGTAAATTTTGCTAAGATAAGATAATATCATTATTACGACACTATTTTAGGAATCCATAATGGCATATGCTTCTCGTAGAAAATGAAGGTTTTCCTCGTGTTCTTTGGAGCATCTTATTAGGCCTGTGGTCTTGTTCTAAACCTACCATAACATAAATCCATAGTTTAAACACCAAAGAGTTCTTATCGGCATTGTTTAAATTGCGCAATATGTGGCGTATGCATAAAGCCATGGTCTCATGGTGAGGCTTGTTCAAAGTGGCCTAAAGCTTATCCTTGAGAGTAGTAAAAAGTGGCGTATCCTTAATTGTTTGAAGCACACAATGAGACGTGCCCTGAGGGACACCCAATGGGATAGGCACCTCTATTTTAAGGTTTAAAAGTTAAGGTTTTTTTCTATTTGACAACTTGAGATCCAAGTGATACTAAAACAACCAAAGAAGAAAATCTCTATGTTAACTATTTTATGGAGAAACAAGCACAACAAAAGTAAACAATAAATTTATAAAAGAATTAAATTTTTTATAATAAAATTATAAATGATAAATATCGTCATTATTTTAAATAATTTTTTTATTAAATTTTATTGATTAGGAAAGAAGAACATAATTAGGATTGAAGATGATAAATAAGATTAAAAAAGGTATTGATGCAAGTGAGAATGAAGGCAGGCAAAAAAACGATCTACTATGGTAATAATTTGAATTAGAACTCTCTAGATGAGAGTGGGAAGGACTTTTAAATTTGGAGTTCGAAGTCATAAATAGTTTATTTTTGGATACATTTGTTTATTTTAGACTTTTGTTAATGTTTGCTTGTTTACTTAGACTTCTTGCTTGGTATTCCCTATTTGTGTGGCTTTTAATGATGTTACCTTGACATTTATGGATTACCCTCAAATGTAGTGTTGGGAAGAAATTGAGCTCAAATTCTTATGATGTTACTTATTATTGAGTCATAAGAAGGATTACTCTCATATGCATTATATTTCACATTTTTATTAATTAATGGTTTAATTAGGGCAATGCCCCAAAAAATATCGCCTTGTGAAAAAAATATATATAACTCAATACCTAATAGTATAATTTTAATACTTATTTTGGTGAATTACTCTCACTATAAATGTTTACCAAACTTGAAGTTAAGAAACCAAAATAATTTCATAACTATGCAAAATCTACTGCTTTTAATAAAATCCTATCAGAGGCAAACTTTATAACCAAAATAATTTCATAACTATGCAAAATCTACTTTTTTATAAATTCTTATTATGGGCAAACTTTATAAGCACCATTCAATGATAAATAACAAAGTTAAATTATTTATAGTGAATGCTTTCAACTACTAGTTGAAGAACAAGAATATGCACACACTTTGCACATTCAAAAGGCTAAAACAATGTCCATAAATGGCATGATTAATTCAATAATTGAGGCGTGTGTGCCTAATTTAAACCTTCAGAAGTTCAGATCGATCTGGCTTGGGATGAATTGATGTATCCTGTCTCCATCACCATCGGGGATAGACTTTTGGTTAAAAGGACGTTGAAGGTTTCAGGAGAGAGGGACTCTAGAATGGCAAAAAGGCAAAGGAAAAGAGCAACGACCTGTCAAAATTAGATCAATAAATAAATTTTAGTGAGTCTCTCTCTTTCGCGACCTCACTGATTATGATGATTGCCAATTGATCATTTGTGTCTTGGCGCCATCAAGGTAGCGATAAAAATGTTATAAGATTGTATTGGTTTCTTACGAGTGTATCATTTGGAGAGTTATTATTATTGCTTGTCCAATTTCACAAACCTTAGATGCGGCAAATTGGTTATGTTAAATTGAGTCTTAAATCGAGTATTATTGGTCAATAGAATGTCATACATGTATAGTGGATTGAGAAGTATTAGAGTTCCTTTATCAATTCCAATGAATTTGGGGTGAATTGGGAATTCCTCAATTCACAGTAAACTATAGGAATTTTGATCTAATTAACCAAACTAGTGAAAAAATCATTGAAGATTTGATGAGTTAGGGATAGTATGTAGAGCCTACCTACCTAACTTAGGCAGAGTCCACAATTACTCTGCTCTCTATTTATTATTTTATTATATGTTATTTGATTGATTATTTACTAGATGCAAACAAAAATTGCACTCACCTTTTTGTGGTGTGGCATGGATTTTGTGTCAGTGTTATGCCCTTGAGATAATAATTCTCTATCTTAAACAACCATCTGACTTAAAAGCAACCATAAGAAAAGATTTTTAAAAAAATTAATTGCATAGCTTTTCCTAAAACCACTTCTTAAAATTAACAATCTCTAGTATTTCAGCATATGCAGCCAGCATTTTGTTGATTTGCCATGTATAATGAGATGCTCATTAAATTTTATGACTAAAAATATTTTTAATCAATTTGCGATATATATGTTCGTTTTTTATTTGCCATGTCTAATGAGAAGTTGATTAATTTATGACAAAAATTATTTTGAATCAATTTGCAAAATTTTATGCCAAAACCACTTATTAAAATTATCAATCTTTAGCATCTCTAGTGGATCATATATAGGCAGTCAGCGTTTTGTTGATTTGCCATGTCTAACGAGATGCTAATAAATTTTATGACTAAAAATATATGTTCATTTGCTTTTACTATGCATACGCTCAACTTAAATATGAATTGTTGTTACTTGATTCTAAACTTGTAACAGTGAAATATGAATTTAAAGCTCTACTTGAACATGGTAAAATCCTATTTGCAAGCAAAGCACTTGAACTTTATTACTATGCCATCTTCAATGGAAATATTGGTGTGTGTTGAGTTAAGATTGCGAGTCTTTAGGGCTTTAATAGCAAAGGAGCAAGGAAGTCACAAATGGGAGCTTGTCGGATAAGGTATCAATAGGTTATTACATGTGAGGGAGGAAATCACATTAGAAGCTCGTGTAAAAAAGGCATCAACATGGCCTACAACATGTTAGCAAGAATAGGAGCTCATGAGACATAAATTTAAGGTTTTTTTTTTTTTTCATGTATAAATTTAGGTTGATTTCTACTTGAATCCTGCTATCAAACACCTCTTCCGGCCTTGTCTTCTCCGATAACATCCCCGCCAACAACATCCTCTATCAATGCCGGCCTTGTTACAACCTTTGTTATGCTCTCTCTTCCTCTCACTCCTTCCACACTTCTCTTTCTCACACTTTCCCTCTCCCTCCCTCCCTCCCTCTGTTTCTTATTATGGTCTTCTAGGCTTCACTCATATTCGTCTTTTTTAGAGTGATGGATAGACCCAAACTACCCCTGGATATCCCTTATGCTGGAAAGTAGTTAGAAGGTAGCCAAAACTTCTAATGGTAGAACTTGAAAAGGAATAGAATGAAATAATCCCACCTGCGAGCACAAAACTTCTTAACCACATTAAGAATTCTCTTGAATACTTGGAATCCATAGAAACGCTCTCAATGAACTGAGCTTGAAATAAAAGTGAACAATGGATTCCCACTTATAAGATAGAAGAGTGATTGCCGGTTTGAAAAGACTTAATGGTTTCCAGCTTGTAATACTCGCAACTGAATCCAAAAACTAAAGCCGGTAAGCATATAGAAATATGATCAATAATAAACACTAATGTAAAGTCATGTGCGCACTGCAAGGACCATGTGTTTGCATGAATAACTACAATAGTGAGTCCTCACACATGTCAAATAAAAATTCCAATTTCCATGAATGAAATTTTTTAAAATAAAACCGAAGTGATCTACTTTCATGCATAATGCACCATGAAACTTTTCGAGAGGGCGTGCATGACATTTTCAAATCAGATGTGCTCTAACAAACATGCTAAAAAACACAGGACTAAAATCAAAGAACATGGTGCAGACTATGAAATTGAGATGATTTAAAAATTAATATCGTATCTAAAAGTGAACAACTGCTGTAAAAGGTGTGCAATCATTCATGAACTCTGTAAATTCTCTTTCAAAACTCTGACTCTATAATATTATACGCACACTCTCAAGAGTTATATCTACATATATAGAGTAGAGACATAAGTCCTGCACTGCAAGTTTGTTCCTCCACATTACAAAGACTGAAGTTGATAAAATTCGCATCAAGAATAATTTAAATTTCTTCTCTCATGATCTAATATAGCAAACTCATCATCAAGTACCAAGAATCAAATAATCATAAAATTTCCTAATTTGGAATTCAAGATTTCAGGATTTATTTCATTATAAAATTTTAGAAGTTTAGTATTGCATTCGCCATATCTCATTGTTTATACTTCAATAAATAGGAATTATTTGCTAGTTCTGAATATCGAACTCATCATTTATGGGAGCAAACGTTTCAACAGTAGTTATTTCATTCAGCATTTAAACTTACATTCTAGTTCTTACTTAAGACTTCTGTTGAGTTTTGAAATGTTGTTGCTTATGTAGTTGTTTCTTTTTCCAAAGAAGAAGTTAGATGATATTAGCATGGGAAAATCACTCGAGAAAAAGATAAAATCGACACAGCACTTGTATCCAAGTTTAACATCTGAGTCTACCTGACAGCCTATGGTTTGTGGAACTATGTCCTGCGCATTTATAAGACTTTCCTGCAGAGCACATCTCGCCTTCTCAAATTTCATGAGGATGGAATCTCCTGTTATAGCCTGAAAATTAAAAATAAATGTACTTTATGTATCAGCTCACAGAGTGGCAGAACAAAATTTCTGAACCACACCCAAATGAACAGCAATCATTCCATTCAAGGTGACAAAAAACAACAACAACGACAACAAACTTTTATCCCAATAAGTGGCTTCAGCTACAAAAATCCTTTTTCTCCATTTTGTAGTATAGAGTGTACTATTTTCATTTAATTCTAATAAATTATGATCATTTTTTATACAATATGCCCAAGTTTTTAGAGGTATAGTTCTACTTTTCTTAACATAAGTCAAATCTAACTCCTAACCGGATCATCAGGTGGACGATGTTTAATCTGACCAAACCATCTAAGACGAGTCTCTCTAATCTTGTCTGCCACTTAAGTTATACCAACCTTTTTATGGATACATTTGTTTCGCATGTAGTATCAAGGTGACATAAAAGTTTCATAAAAAAATTGAAATCAATAAACTTTTTCCTAGATATATACAATTTCTTGATATGTATGCATTGAATCGTGGAAATGTAAAATTCCAGCACAATTTCCCATCTTATTGTCATGATTCACGCCTACAAAATTTAAAGGTAATAAATCTTAAATATTACTAGTATAGTTTTCTAAAAGCATCCCCTTTCCCAATAGTCAGTTAAATAAGAGTACATGGAAGCCCCAGAGAATCAACATAAAAGAAGACTAACCAGGTACAGCTTGCTGCATTCCGAACAATGCTGAAGGAGATTCTTTGACTTGTCAAGGGTAACATGTAGGGAACATAGTGCCTGTATTCCTGACTTACTTCTGGGCCTAGCCCCTTCCAGGACTGGAAAGATAGCCAATACTTTATAGAGAATTGCAGAAAGCTGTCGACACATGCCACCATGCAACTGCATTTTTGAGACAGTTCAATCAATTTATCAGAAGCATAATCATAAGACTAGCTAGTACATAAAAAAATAAAAAATAAAAAAACTTTTTGAGCGAAGAAAAAAAATGCTCTCAGTTTCTGAATCTAGGAGAGTCTTGCTTCAAATAATAAACAATTGCATCTTTATTTCATTGTTATGGAGCTTGTACAAGCATACCTATGTAAAGGTAAAAATAAAGTGCAAGAAGTAAAATAGACTAATGGAGAGTGTCTTTAATAACAAGGATATGTTGCAATAACAGATACTACAGATTCTGGACGAAAGTTTTGTACTATGCAAGGGGAACCTAAAACTATTCAATGTCTTTTTGAAATTTTCAATCCGAGCTGATAAAAACAGAACGAGATATTAAAAAAAAAAAAAACAAAAACAAGAGCAGCAAAGAAATAAGCCCTAGGCCAACCGTTGCAGAGGTCAAAGGTGACAATTGTCATGAGAGAATGAGAAAAGAAAAGTCGATGAACGCCAAGCAAGGCGGAGAAGAGGCACCCACTTCAAAGATGAGACGGGAATAGGGGTGTAAGTGAGCCAAGTCAACTTGTGAGCCGGCTTGGGCTTGACTCGTAAGTGGCTTGTGAACTGAGCTTGATGAGCTAACAAGTCAAGCTCGAGCTAGCCCAGACTCAGACTTATTAACTCGCTCATTTAAAAAATAAATAATAAAAATGTCTTTAAATTATTAAAAATATTTAAGAAATTATATTTTACATTTTTTATCTAGTTACTTTTTATTAAGTACCTCCTAAATAGTCATTTTAATTGTCATTTCATTATAATATTAGCTTAAATTAATATTGTTTTCTCTATTTAATACTAAACAAGCTAAGCTTGAGCTCAAGGTCAAACTCAATTACTTAATCAAGCTCAAGCTTAAGCTCAAGTTGAGGATGGCTCGAGCTTGACTTGACTCATTTACACACCTAATCAGAAAGCACTAAAAACAAAAAAATTGTGTGAAAAGTAAAAAATCTGCAAAATATGTGCAGCCAATCGAAGTTTAGTGTTGAAGGCATCAGAAAAGTTGAGAAGAAAAGACAAAGGTAGAGATTGTCAAATAAGCTAAGGCACAGAAGATAGGATGTCTAATGCAGAAACAGTAGAAGAACAGGGATCCGGAATTGATGCTTCTAAGTAGCAAATAGTAGTAACCTGTGGGAGATGCGTTCAACAAGATTGACTAAAATTGACGGGGACTATGTGGCTGTGATACCATATTAGAAATTATAAAAAACTACATCTTTATTTGATTTGTGACTGTGTTAATACAACCATGCCAATATAAAGGCGGACAAAAAGGCAACAAGTAAAATAGGTTAAAAGGAATATCCTTAATAATGATATATTAGAATAATAAAACTATAGATTCCTACAATAAATATTAAATGTATGCTATAATATATTATGGTAATATCTTTAAGCCTAATCGCTGATAAATTATGTTGTGAGATATGTACTTCCTGACATAGAAATGAAACGCAAAGAACACAAGCAGACACAGATCGTTTACGTGGTTCGATCCAACTGGATCTACGTCCACGGGAGGGAATCAATCAAATAGTTCACTAAGACAAAATAAATGGAGAATACATAACTTATACATAGAGATGAGCCATCATCTTCCTTCTATCGCCTCCCTCTCAAGCGACAACTTGATACAAGGCCTCAAGATGCTCTCCTCTTCTCTAGTTCTCTAGCTATTCTCTCCTCCTTTGTGGTAGCTTAAGATCTCTTCTCTTGCTCTCTTAAGTCTCACATCCTCTCTATTTATAGAAGCAAGAGTGGTAGGTGGGAGGTAGGTGAGCGGTATGTGAGATATGGTAGGTGAGTGATACCACATTACAAAAGTGTCATTTTACCTTAGTTCAATAATTGGGGGTCAAAATAACAATTCTTCACTTTGACCATCAATTGAGAAGCTTCGAAGTAAAGATTCCCTCCACCTGGCCCCTGAGGGTCCCTTAGCCCTTGCTTGAGTTTGCTAAGTCCAAACAGTACATGGACTTAGCAATCATGGTTCTTTCGATAGGAGAGTACAACCCATTTTTTCTGAATCCTTGTATGACGACAAGAGAGTCTTTGGTTACACTGATGCAGCAATTCTTTGCCTTGAACGAGCATCCGCTTGACTCCAGCGTACCTAAAGAAATCAGATTTTTTTTTAGCTCTAGTCTTGAATGAACATCCGCTTGACTCCAGCGTACCTAAAGAAATCAGATTTCTTTTTAGCTCTGGTACGTACCTGACATTTTTCAGTACTCGTTCAACTTCATCAAACATCCTTATCCTGATTGATCCACTTCCAACAACCTTGTGAGCTTTATTGTCTCCTAGTAGAACAGACCCATCATTTTCTTGTTGCAGTGTCTCGAATCAATCTTTGTGAGGACACATGTGGAAAGAACACCCTAAGTCGAGGATTCACTCCTTACTGGATTCAGATTCTGTGATCACTAGGGCCTCTGCAGAATCATAGTCATTAGAGGCTACGCTTGCTTCTCTTGATTCTTCTGGCTCTTCTTGGTACTTATTCTTTCTGTCTGGGCAGTTCTTCTTGAAATGATTGTCCTTGTGACAATGATAACACTTGAAAGATACCCTTGATAACTGATTCCCGCCATTCTTGCTTGACCTTGATCTGTACTGACCATTTCTTGAATCTTTTCTGTCTGATCTTCCTCTGACAATAAGACTTTCTCCGCTGACTTCCTTATCCCTGTCATGCTTCCTCTGAAGTTCTTTGGCTCTAATCAGACTGCACCCTTCCATAGAGCATCACATTCTTGAAATGCTCGTAGCTCTTAGGAATAAAGTTTAGCAACAACAGTGTCTTATCCTCATCGTCCATCTTGACGTCGATGTTCTCGAGGTCGTCGATGATCTTGTTGAACTCGTCGATCTGCTCTGAGACGGATTTGTCTTCATGCATTTTTAAAGGAGTATAGGCGTTGCTTCAGAAAGAGCCTATTAGCCAGAGACTTTGTCAGGTAGAGTACCTCGAGTTTGGCCCAAAATGATTGAGTCGTTGTCTCCCTCGACACCCCCCTCAGAACTTTGTCGCCCAAGCTCAGGATTATCAAATTGTGGGCCTTGTCCAGTATGTCGATCTTCACTTTCTCGATCATGTCGGCTGGCAGTGTCGTCGACCCTTGCAAGACTTCTGCAACACCCTGCTGAACCAATAGAGCTCTCATCTTTACTCTCCATAGGTTGAAGTCGTTCTTCCCGTTGAATTTCTCAATGTCGAATTTGGTGGAACTCATTATCGTGGCTAGGATTTCTTTCAATGAATTCTACATGTTGCCCTTCCAAGAATTAGGCTGAAATCTCCAAAATGTTGTACTATTGTATAACAACAAAAAATTTTCAGCCTAAACCTGTCTTTTAACGCTTTGTTGTCCAAAAAATTCTCTCTCCCCGTGAACTCCACTGTCTTGGCCAACCGAACAGAGAGCTTCGATCCCTTTTGGCAGAGATCGCACATGTTCACCAGAGAAAACTTCTTGTTCTATGCTCGCGCCTCCTTCCCGTAGGCACTCCTCTGCGTTTAGCGGAACGAATAAGGAATTCCTCCTCTACCTCTCGCACGAGAATAACTGCCTCTCCAGATCCGTCATGCCTCGCCAAACTGCTCAGGTCCTCCTGCTTCTTTGCGCGATCTTCACCTCTTCCCTCCGGTCGAGCTGCTCGCAAGCCCGAACTCTTGCTTTGAAATCCTCTGTTGGCAGCCCTGTCGCAAATTTTCGGCCCTCGCTCGCGGACTATTCCTCCTCCGTCTCGCCAAACCGCACAACCTGCGGTGCGAATCCAGTCGATCAAAGCTTCCACTGCTCGCCGAATCTGTCGCGATTCGGCTGTCTGCGACGCGATCCGCTTGCTTCTCTGTTTGTGAATGTCGAACTCATCTTCTTCGTCGCTGGCCGTGAACACCTTTACACGGACACCTCTAGCCAAGAAATATGGATCTTCTCACAGACGACGCCAATTATTGTGAGATATTTACTTCCTGGCATAGAAATGAAACACAAAGAACATAAGCAAACACAGATCAGTTACGTGGTTCGATCCAACTGGATCTACGTCCACGGGAGGGAATCAATCAAATAGTTCACTGCGACGCGATCCGCTTGCTCCTCTGTTCATGAATGTTGAACTCCTCTTCTTCGTCGCTGGCCGTGAACACCTTTACGCGGACACCTCTAGCCAAGAAATATGGATCTTCCCACAGACGGCATCAATTGTTGTGAGATATGTACTTCCTTGCATAGAAATGAAACACAAAGAACATAAGCAAACACAGATCATTTACGTGGTTCGATCCAACTAGATCTACGTCCACGAGAGCGAATCAATCAAATAGTTCACTAAGGCAAAAAAAATGGAGAATACAAGCTATCATAGAGATGAGCCCTCATCTTCCTTCTATGGCCTCCCTCTCAAGCGACACTTTGATACAAGACCTCAAGATGCTCTCATCCTCTCTAGCTCTCTAGCTATTCTCTCCTCCTTTGTGGTAGCTTAAGATCTATTCTCTTGCTCTCCTAAGCCTCACATCCTCTCTATTTATAGAAGCAAGAGAGTGATAGGTGGGCGGTAGGTGAGCGGTAGGTGAGATATGGTAGGTGAGCAGTATGTGAGATGTGGTAGGTGAGCGGTACCACATTACAAAATTGTTTTACCTTAGTTCAATAATTGGGGGTTAAAATAACAAATTATAATGTTTTTGACAAATAAGAAATTCTCAAGAGGAGATAACGAGAGACGGTGAGTTGTGAAAAATAACAATTAAACTCTAGCCATGAGTATTTTTTATGGGTGTTACTTGATTGCTAGTAGAATATAACTTAAAAAGAATTTAGTAAATCCTATAAATAAGGATTTGATAAATTGTGTGAGGGCTAACTCTTGAAATTTTTTTGGCATAATTGATGTTAAATTCCCTAAAACAATCATAAATTGTTTGGTTACTTGTTTCTAAGTTTAATAATTTATATGATTGTGAGATCATATTATCTCTACAAAACCTATGTAAATCCAAATTAGACTAATTAAATATAATTGTCATTAGATAATATCCCAATTAATCATTAGTTAAAAGATTTACTAAGCTAATTAAACAAGATAACTTCTATTTAATCGAATTTTATTGCATTTTGTTACTTTTCATTGCATTCCGTCTCTATTATGAGATCAATCCAGATTTAATAAATCCATGAGAGAAGGATTTAAAGGAATTATTATGTTATCGACGATCCCCATCTCTGTCGCAGGATTTATCATATTTACTAAATCATATTTGACGTTAATCCTGGTTGCCAAATCAAATGATTTAATAGATCTGGGATTTACCTTAAAATGAGAGGAATGGGATTTATGTTTTAGGATTTAAGTTTTCCATTTTAACTGTTTGGTAAGATTTAACTTTAAGCTACCACCAAACAGCCCCTGAAGGTTCTCTACAGGTTTTAATAATGCATCTAGCACGAAGAAACTCCTAGAATTTTTTTCTGAAATTAATAAAGCTGAGAAATCAGACGACAACAACAACAAAACTTTAATCTCACTACGTGGGGTCGGCTACATGAATCTTTTTTCTCCATTGCGTCCTTTTTAGTGTTATATTTTTCATTTACTTCTAATAAATTAAGATCATTTTTTATACAATAAGCCCAAATCTTCCTAAATCTAACATAAGTTGAATCTAAAACATCTACTCTCCTAATCGCATCATCAGATGGTCGAAGTTTAATGTCCCAAAGCTGAGAAATCAGACATGCATTACAAATCTACATGTCATAACGAAACCATATTGGATTATAATAACCACATTGGCACTTCTCTCTGTATAATCCGTTATAAATATATATAACATGCCATTGAGATTTTTCTGAGAAATTTTCTTTCTTCAGTACCTTTGCATCGCTAACAGCGAGATTCTCCTCTACCTGATCAGCAACTTCCATGCCACTCCTCAACCAAATCTTCTCTTCCGATAAAATAAACACGTCACCTTAAAAACAATATAGAATGTTAGCATTTTGGATGTTTCGCAATCCAAATCAATTAATAAGATTAAAGAAGATAACAACGAAACAAACTGAAAAAAAAAATGATAATATAAAAATAATATCGATGAAGGGGTCTGATCTAATGTAATTTCAAAGCAAATAGAAATCAGCAGAATGAAAGCACCGCGATATCTTTCTCGTAAATTTTTGCATTTTGAAAATCAGGATATATACAATCCCCCAACTAAAAAAATCAAAAAAAAAAAAAATGATGTCNGTTTTAGGATTTAAGTTTTCCATTTTAACTGTTTGGTAAGATTTAACTTTAAGCTACCACCAAACAGCCCCTAAGGTTCTCTACAGGTTTTAATAATGCATCTAGCATGTAGAAACTCCTAGAATTTTTTTCTGAAATTAATAAAGCTGAGAAATCAAACAACAACAACAACAAAACTTTAATCCCACTACATGGGGTCGGCTACATGAATCCTTTTTCTCCATTGCGTCCTTTTTAGTGTTATATTTTTCATTTAGTTCTAATAAATTAAGATTATTTTTTATACAATAAGCCAAAGTCTTCCTACATCTAACATCTGCCTTTCTTAAAATAAGTTGAATCTAAAACATCTACTCTCCTAATCGCATCATCAGATGGTCGAAGTTTAATGTCCCAAAGCTGAGAAATCAGACATGCATTACAAATCTACATGTCATAACGAAACCATATTGGATTACAATAACCACATTGGCACTTTTCTCTGTATCATCCGTTATAAATATATATAACATGCCATCGAGATTTTTCTGAGAAATTTTCTTTCTTCAATACCTTTGCATCGCTAACAGCGGGATTCTCCTCTACCTGATCAGCAACATCCATGCCACTCCTCAACCAAATCTTCTCTTCCGATAAAATAAACACGTCACCTTAAAAACAATATAGAATGTTAGCATTTTGGATGTTTCGCAATCCAAATCAATTAATAAGATTAAAGAAGATAACAACGAATCAAACTGAAAAAAAAAATGATAATATAAAAATAATATCGATGAAGAGGGGTCTGATCTAATGTAATTTCAAAGCAGATAGAAATCAGCAGAAAGAAAGCACCGCGATATCTTTCTCGTAAATTTTTGCATTTTGAAAATCTGGAAATATACATTCCCCCAACTAAAAAAATCAAAAAAANAAACTGAAAAAAAAAATGATAATATAAAAATAATATCGATGAAGAGGGGTCTGATCTAATGTAATTTCAAAGTCGATAGAAATCAGCAGAATGAAAGCACCGCGATATCTTTCTCATAATTTTTTGCATTTTGAAAATCAGGAAATATACATTCCCCAAACTAAAAAAAAGAAAAAAAAAAAAGAAAAAAGAATGATGGCAGAAAGATTAAGAAAAAACTGCAAGTATGATTAGGAGAACCGTAAGAAAAACAAATCGAACAGTTGCGTCAGCTCGTTGGCAACTAAGTAAAAAAGAAGTTGGCGAAACTTGTGGAACAATGAGGCTCTGGATCCAATCCATCGATCCAGAGCCTACCAAGAAAACAATTAATTATCTTGCCATGTTGTTCGTGGGAGATCAATGGAGACGGGAGCCCCTTCCAAAATCACATTTCGCTCTCATCTCCATCATCTCCTCCGTCCCAGAGTTTATGTTTCCCTGAACGTGATGCTCCGGAGATCGATGCAAGTTGAAGAAGCGAGCCCGAGTGTAAATGCCCAAAAAATGTTAGGCAGAGAGATTAAGCGAAAACCGCTAGTGTCATTAAGAGATGCGTAAAATTAATCCGACGAACCATAAAAAACAAATCAAACAGTTNAATGGAGACGGGAGCCCCTTCCAAAATCACATTTCGCTCTCATCTCCATCATCTCCTCCGTCCCAGAGTTTAGGTTTCCCTGAACGTGATGCTCCGGAGATCGATGCAAGTTGAGGAAGCGAGCCCGAGTGTAAATGCCCAAAAAATGTTAGGCAGAGAGATTAAGCGAAAACCGCAAGTGTCATTAAGAGATGCGTAAAATTAATCCGACGAACCATAAAAAACAAATCAAACAGTCTTGATTCATTCATTGGCAATCAATTAAGAGAGAAAATGGCAAAATATGTCCCATCGATGCGTAACCAAAACCGGAACAATGACATCCAATCCATCAATCAAGAGCCTATCGAGAAAATTAATTGTGCTATCATCTCATCCTTCCCAGAATTTAGGTTTTCCTATACGTGATGCTCAGGAGATCGATGCGGGAGGATTAAGAAAAAACTGTAATTATCAAATTGAATCGCCCGAACCATAGNGGCAATCAATTAAGAGAGAAAATGGCAAAATATGTCCCATCGATGCGTAACCAAAACCGGAACAATGACATCTATCGAGAAAATTAATTGTGCTATCATCTCATCCTTCAAAGAATTTAGGTTTTCCTATACGTGATGCTCAAGAGATCGATGCGGGAGGATTAAGAAAAAACTGTAATTATCAAATTAAATCGCCCGAACCATAAAAAAAGGGCATTGCGCATTTGCGCCTAGCTCATTGCCAATCAAATAAGAAAGAAGTTTGTGAAACCTGTCTCATCGATGTGTAACCAAAACCGAAACAATAATCATTCAATCCATCGATCCAAAACCTGTCGAGAAAACAATTAATTCGTCTGTCATGTTCATTGGAGATCAATCGAGACGGGAACCCCTTCCAAAACCACATTCCCCTCTCATCCCCTCCATCCNTCCAAGTGTCGCATTTATATTGGCTACGCACCGTAAGGAAGGTGCGTAGTACTGAGGGAATATTTCTTCCTCCGTCCCAGAATTTATGGTTCTCCTGGATATGGTGCTCGAGAAATATTATAATCATCTCTATTAAATATTATAACATGAAGGTTTTTTAATATTTTTGAATTCAATATATTTCAGATTTATGAATTTATTTAAATGCAAGCGCCACACAATTTTTTTAACAAATAAATAAGATTAAAAGTTAATTTAAAATTAAATAAGTTTTATATTATAAGCTTAAAAATAATGAAATTCTCTCAAATTTCACATTTTTATTTAATACAAATATATTTTGAGAGAAAACCAAAATAATATATAAGAGATAAAGTAAAATAAATAATGCAAAATGGTTGCTTGTTTCGCATGATTTACATACATATCATTCAATTCCTATGAAATTATATATATCATTCAATTCCTATGAAAATGTGTACTTCAACTTTTAAGGATTAAGAAAATGATATGTTTTATGTAATATGAAACATTTTGATGGTATGAATATAAGTAAAGTATATAAATGCATTGCATAGCACATACATGATTGAATTTATATTTTGAGGCCATTTTATATTTTCAACACATGATATTGTGATATTGTTTTTTCATCAGAGCAGCATGTCTAGGTCAGTAGTTTGTATGTGTCTGTGCACTTATGACAGATAGATTTATGTGTAAATTAATTATTAATCATAATTCGTGATTTTTCTTATAAGCCATTAAAATTTCTCGGGATTTAATGCATGTATTATATTATAATCATGGGCCTTTTAATATATGCATGTTTCTATTTGTTATGTGGTGCTTTGTATAACTTTATAAGTAATTTTGCATGTCCCTCTTACATGTTGCATTGAAAATCTATGTTTGTATGGATTGATTACAACTTATAATATTAACTCTCATGTAATTTTCATCATTGTACAAAACCATATTATTTTAATCTCTAAGAACTCTTGTGTAGTTTATAATGTTTGGAAACTCTTTAATTGATTGTCAGATAGATACTCAAATTTAGTATTTATTCACTACCAATTTCAATGCATATAATAAGTAAGTATTTATATATCGAACTCCCCATAATCGTCTGTATATAAGTTAACTTATGATACATCCCAGAGAGATTCGTGGAAGGCCTTTTTAGACTCATTAAGGTGGAACGAACAAGCCAATAATAATTTAAATCAATTTACAATATTAGTAGTCACAGGATTAGCAAAGGTTGAATCAAATATTTGAATGATCTTTTTTGATTTATTAGTAGCACGAGAGTATCGTGAATGACGATGATTCAAAGTTTATTATAGATGTGATAAGATTGAGCTATTAGAACAGGTTTATGACGCATGCATATTGTCTAATTTCATAGATGTATTATTTTTAGAATGTTTTTAAATTTTTTTCTCAACATTGTTCTCAAAATGCATCGTGTCGCATTACATTGGCACCTCAAAATATTATTGAGATTGACTTTGTTGGACACTGAGATGGCATTTTTCTTAGAGATAATAGTTGATTTTTCAAATACTTCACTAAAAATTTTAAATGAATCAATGTCATTTCTCTAGTTGAGTGGAGATAATGTTCGTTTAAGAGTTCATATTAGAGAATTTGAGGACTATGCTTCGATTGCTCTACAAGGAAGCCAACAGTCAGACATGTTTATGTTAGACGTAGTAGTAAAACACGAAAAAATTATAGTGGTTAATATGGCAAACATCCTTTGTGATTGGAAGCTACATAAACATTCACCTTCTACAAGAATATAAATACTATTAGTGATTTTTTTGGTAAATACAATAACCAAGTAACAATTCAACAATTGATTAATTCAAAATAACAATTAATATAGACTCAAATCACAAAAATTCAAAGAGCAACAACAAATTTTCACTGCAATAGAAGTCCAATTTATAGCTTATTTGATCAAAATCAATACTCAATAATAAATTAATTAGAAAATTTAACAAAGCAATAAAATGAATTATCTCAAAAATAAATATGAATTTACATTCACTCAAATACACACAAATTTGAGGAGAATTTTAATTTTTTAAAGAAGTCAATAGTTTATTCAATACACGCATCGAAGCTAATCTGTATATTTGGAAATACAACATATTGTTTGAAAGTCAAATAATTTTTTTAAAAAATTTTAGGAGGGCATGTAAATACCATCCAATTCATATGTATTATTTCTTCATATCTAATACTTAAATTTTGATTTTTTTTAAATAAATTTTATATCATTTCAAATGTATATTACTATTTTAAATTTTAAAAAGTGAAATGTCTTTTCTTGTATTTTAATTTTCTTATAAAAATTAAAATATAGATGTCAAATTTGAGGAATATGCATGTAAATCTCTTAGAAATAGAAAATTTATTTCATATTTGTGTGCGGTGTCCGATCATAACCTTAAATCAACTACGGTCATGATGTATTTCGGTGGGCCCCACCTAATTTTAAAATAAAAAAACAGAAATAATTCTGACCGTGGATCACCGTGATCTACGATTAGGATCGGACGCCGCATGCAGAGATGCATGCGGTGTCTGTATGCAATAATTTCTCCTAAGAAATAATGAACCGACACACACTACAGCTAAGCTCAGCTCTGGTAGCCGCAATCTCGGAAGGCAAATAAGAAAATAATGACACGTGTTCACATCTCAAGACAGCTACGTTAAGGCCATTTAATGCAAGCTCAGAGAACAGTCTTGTCAATCAAATATAAACAGTAACGGTCTTCTATAGTGACAAATAAAAAGCAAGGCAATTATTGATTTCTCCAATCATTGAGTAATTCATTAATTGAAACTGCGAACTTTAATAAATACATTAAAAGAATAAAGATATTTGGCATGTGAATTTATTGAATTTCATAATGATGTCATTTTTTCTTTTGACTTGTCATGTCGTTGCCTAAGATAACGTTGGAGTGGGATTTATTGGTGAATTACACCTAGAGTAAAGGCATACAATTGAAAAAATAGGAAAAAAAAACACATAATAATGAATAATAATTTGAGAGAGAGAGAGGGGTATAAATATTTGTTCCTAGAATGACCTCTACTTATAGAGAAGAGAAGTGTAATATGTGGATTATATATATTTCCCTATTTTAGATATGTGAGCCCAGAGTCTGGTTGTTCTAAGGTTCTGTTGGCTGAATTGGCAAGCCCTTGATAAGAATTGTCGGTCAATTAAGCTTGATGAATATTGTCAGTTGGCTATGCTAGTTAGGCCCTACGATCGACCAGCATCGGTAGAGACTGTCTGTCGGCTAGGCTTGATGTTGTTGATTGGTTGATCTTTTACTTGCAAGGGGTTGATAAGATGGAATCAATTTGCTAGGTCGAGTCGATCTGTTGGTCAAATCTACTCGCCAACCCTCATTCCCCAAAAAAAGAGCTTCCACTAGCAGAGCAGGGCTAGGCTATCGGGCAGATGGTAAATCACGATAATCTGATATGTAGCCACCTTTAGAAGAAGAGGATCTGAGGGAAAGTTGAGACACGTCTTTATGACTCTTGGTGACGTTCAAGGAGATTGTTGGATCCCTCTGATAGAATTGTGGGACTCAAGATGTTAGCTTCCCCCATTGGTTTGTTTCATCATGGGAAATGACTTGGATCCTCTGTGCTTCGTTGCTGCCTAGTTGTTTTGGTTAGTCTTGATTTTGGTACCTTCAATGAGACAATTGGACCTTCGAGTCTTGTATCGGTGGGCCCTCCCTTGACATGTATTGTCCAATCTACACCTTTAAATCTCCTCTAGATTCATGTTTACAAATTGTTCGCACACATATTTAGTTTTCATATTCCCTTGCTTCCTGGAAGTCGTGATGTGATAAGAACAAGAGAAGTTAATGCAAAAATTAAATTTCATTTATGACAAACTAAGGATTTAATAATTTGAACTCTTTAGATTTTTGTGCCACACGTTTTTATATATAGGTCATGAAGGGTTGAGATCCCTCATTTCCTTTTCATCTTCTCCTTACTTGGGCTATTTGAACTCCAAGCGCTACCATGGTTAATGGATCGATGTTGAGGTCCAAGTCCTATGACAGAGTAGCATGACTCAAGGCCTTCGACAAGATGAAGCTGAAGTCTCGACTAGAGGGTAAGGAAAGAAAAAAGGAGGTTGTATTGAAGGAGAGGAAAATGCATGTTCCAAAGGATTATAAAAGATCATTTGATTTGCCCCAAGGCTGCCAGCGAAAATTTGCTCAAGTAGAGACTAGGGCTTGATCGGTCAATCTGTCTGCCAAGTTGTTACTCTCATGTCCTACCGAGGCTCGGACCATGTATGTTAATCGAAGCACATAGGGAGCTGCTAGCACTGCAACTCTTCTCAGGGTGTAAGATACTATTGATGCTTCGTCATTGACCAGAGAGCAGGAGAATGCTGGTGAGGGGCAAGTGTCATTTATCATGTTTGAGCAGGATCAAATCCTTGACACAATGAATTTTGGTCTTGCTTATCGAATTTTTATTTTTTTTCTGAAATTCTTCTTTATAATTTCTATTAGTGCAACCCTCTGTTATAGAGTTCATGACCATTGATTCTCTTTTAATGTGACTTGATTCTAATATGATCGGCGTGTAGCTATTGTGGATCAAGGACCGGCTGAAGCCGACTGGCTCCCAAGCGAGGATGAAGGGATCAACCATCCAAACAGCCTCAACAAGGCAAGATGGCAAAAAATTTATCATGTCGCAAATGGTCAAGCACATTAGTATACTTGTCAAGTAATATATAATTTTTCAAGCTTGTATGTTTTTCCCGCAAGAAAATGGTTAAGATTGATTATGAAAATTGAACCTCTAGAATGCTGGTGAGGGGCAGGTGTCATTTATCAGGTATGAGTGGGATCAAATCCTTGGCACGATGAATTTTGGTCTTGCTTATCTCATTTTTATTCTTTTATGAAATCCTTCTTTATAATGTCTATTGGGGCAACCCTCTATTATAAATTTTATGACCATCGATTCGCTTTCATTGGGCCTTGATTCTAAAATGATCAGAGAGTTGCTGTTGTGGATCAAGGACCGGCTAGAGGTGGCTGGCTCCCAAACGAGGATGAAGGGATCAACCATCCAGACAACCCCAATAAGGCCTGATGGCCAAAAAGTTGTCATGCCACAAATGATCAAGCACATAAGTGTACGTGTCAAGTAATATATAATTTTTAAAGCCATTATGTTTTTCCTGCACAAAAAGGGTTATGATTGATTATCACAACTAAACCTCTAGAATGCTGGTGAGGGCCAGGTGTCATTTATCATGTCTGAGTGGGATCAAATCCTTTACACAATGAAATTTGGTCTTGCTTAACTAATTTTTATTCTTTTCTAAAATTCGTCTTTATAATGTCTATTGATGCAACCCTTTGTTACAGAGTTCATGACCATTGATTCTCTTTCAGTGGGCTTTGATTCTAAAATGATCGGAGTGCAGCTATTGTGGATCAAGAACTGGCTAGAGGTGGTTGGCTCCTAAACGAGGATGAAGGGATCAACCATCCAGACAACGCTAACAAGGCAAGATGGAAAAAGATTTATTATGCCGCAAATGGTCAAGCACATAAGTATATATGTCAAGTAATATATAATTTTTCAAGCATGTATGTTTTTCTCGCACGAAAAGAGTTAAGATTGATTTTGACAATTGAACCTCTAGAATGCTGGTGAGGGGCGGGTGTCATTTATCATGTCTAAGTGAGATCAAATCCTTGACATGATGAATTTTGGTCTTGCTTATCTAAATTTTATTATTTTCTGAAATTCTTCTTTATAATGTCTATTGGTGCAACCCTCAGCTACAAAGTTCATGACCATCGATTCTCTTTCATTGGGCCTTGATTCTAAGATGATCGGAGCGTAGCTATTGTGGATCAAGAACCGGCTGAAGGTGGCTGGCTCCCAAACGAGGATGAAGGGATCAACCATCCAGCTAGCCCCGACAAGGTCTGATGGCCAAAAAGTTATCATGTCGCAATGGTCAAGCACATAACTATACATGTCAAGTAATATATAATTTTTCAAGCATGTATGTTTTTCCTGCACGAAAAGGGTTAAGATTGATTATGACAATTGAACCTCTAGAATGTTGGTGAGGGGCGGGTTTCATTTATCATGTCTAAATGGGACCAAGTCCTTGGCACAATAAATTTTGGTCTTGCTCACCTAATTTTTTTTCTTTTCTAAAACTCTTCTTTATAATGTCTATTGGTGCAACCGTCTGTTACAGATTTCATGACCATCGATTCTCTTTCAGTGGGCATTGATTCTAAAATGATCAGAGTGCGGAAATTGTGGATCAAGGACCAGCTGGAGGTGGTTGGCACCCAAACGAGGATGAAGGGATCAGCCATCCAGACAACCCTAACAAGGTATGATGGCAAAAAATTTATCAAGCCGCAAATGGTCAAGCACGTAAGTATACGTGTCAAGTAATATATAGTTTTTCAAGCCTGTATATTTTTCCCGCACTAAAAGGGTTAATGATGATTATGACAATTGAACCTCTAGTATACTAACCTAAGAAACCTAGTTTGACATGACCTTTAGAGGGATTGCACTAATAGTAGTAAAGCAAATAGCAAGATATAGAAATATCAGAAACACGAAGTTGGAGTGCCCTTTAGAGGGGAAGAGGCTCGAGCTTCTATGATTCAGGTGGTGTCATTTTGATGATTTTCTCATGAATTCCCTTACGTGATAACTGTCAACGAGGGATATCACTTCTTTTTAGCCTATAACTAGGTGATGAGAAGAGTTTGAAATTATATTATAGTTAAGCAGGCTTAATCATGCAACATTTCCCAGGGCTCTTCAAATCCCCTGTCTATGTTACAAAACTTAATGACAACATGCCTATTTCATTAGGTTTTTAGTGGGTTAACTTATCCTTTCCACTAAGAAATGACCAGAAGTCTTAGAGCATGAATAGTTTAACTTTCCAATGGGTTAGCTTACGAGCAAACAAAGTTTAGAAAACTAACCCTATTAATTGCATGCATGATAAGCACAAAAAATATTATGCAAAAATCACATGCTGGAAAAATCACAAAAAATAACTACATAGAAGCACAAAAGAAATTTAGCTACAAGACATGCAAGAGAAAAATCATGTCATGGAAATTATTGAAAACCAATACATATATGAAAATAAAAAACTTACAACCATTTTTTCCTCTCTACACAAGTGGTGATCCTCACCATACAATGAATATGCTTCAAGACTTATCTCTGCACCATCCACAATACCTCTCTTACACACTTTCTCTCAAGAACCTCAAGAAAACATAAAGAAAACTACTCTAAGAGCCTTCTTCTTTCTTCCTTCAAGATGGAAGATAGAAACCTCTAAGGCACTCAAAGCAACTCTCCTCTCCTAGAAAAGCTAGCCTCCAGTCGACAAAAAATCCTCCCCTCATTCTAAGAAATGTATTTATAGCCAAGGTTGCCTGAAAGAAAAGAAATCTTCCCATAATTGAAATTTGTGTATTGGTTGTGTCCATGCTCGTGCCTGATGCAAGAGCACTGGGTCTGGTTTAAGTATACACATGTATGTTGTGTAGGCAACACAAGGTCGCTTGGATGTGTAAATGTGAGGCACTGGCATTTAAGGCATCAAGCGCTTGGAAATTAATGTGTGGTTGGTCTGGGCATGTGTGTGACATGTACTGAGCACAGGGGTGTTGCTCATTGTCCTAGCATAGGGTGCAAAGGCGCTAAACAAGTGGTGCGGGGGTGATGCTTTCAGTGCAAGCGTCCCCTGATCATGGCACGAGTATTCCAACAATTTTATTTGAACTTTGGCTCGATATGGGCCGACATAGGTGTGCGAGAACTAGGCACAGCTGCACAAGGACTTGGCACAGATGCACTCCAATGTGGTACTCGATCCTGGATACATCAGTTCAATTTTTTACTCTTTTTGTTCCCAATTCACCTTTTTTTTCTCTTCCAATTGGCTTGAACTCTGTAGCATGCACAACATGTCAAACATACCTTTCCCAAGTGTCATATGGTCATAAAGCATGCAATAAACACAAATTAACATGCATAAAAAATGTTTAACATACCATTCCTAATTAACAAGTAGAAACAACACCAAACATACTCTTCCAAATTATGTGCGCTAAACCTTGTTATTTGTATTATATTCATAGTTATTTTATAAGATTGTCAATTATGACCTTTCCTAAGTGTCATATGGTAACATGCACAACATGTCGAACATACCTTTCCCAAGTGTCATATGTCCATAAAGCATGCAAAAACACAAATTAACATGTAGAAAAAATGTTTAACGTACCATTCCTAATTAACATGCAGAAAAAATGCCAAACATACTCTTCCCAATTAGGAGCGCTAAACCTTGCTATTTTTACTATATTCATAGTTATTTTATCAGATTGTCAATTATGACCTTGTTACTTCAATTATAATTTTGTACTTGTTATAGATTTCAATTATTGCTCTTAATAGAAGAACTAAGTACCTTAATTTATTGATGGAAATTTGATGCATATCTGAGTAATCCTATAATTTTAGTGTTTTCTTTTTCTTGCACTTTATAAATTTATTTGGAGATTCACATCATATGTCAAGCTTGTGTGAAATTGTATACTTCTTACATATTATATATGGAAATTTTATATCATCATGTATGATAACATGTAGATCGATATAACTCTTTTTTATTTTGGCTAGTCAGGTGTACAGGTTCACTGTGCGACGACTCCATAAGAAATCGCCGGGTTTCTTTTGGTTGGTATTGACCTTTCTTAATTTCTGAGTGTTTGCTAAAACCAACTATATAAATAATAAAGAAAAAAAATTGAATAATAAGAAACTTGATAGAATATGATTGCATGTTTTTTTTATGATATACATATTTGATGATTTCTACTTTTTTGTTATCTTACAATATTATATATGCACCTATTAATGTTTTTTATTTGTTGTTTATATTGCATGACTCATTTTCTTTATCATTTATGCTTTAATAGATAACTGTTATTTACTAAGCCTGTTTGTCAAAGTCACCTTTTCCTGTTTTTGTATAACATATTCTATCTAGTCACTAGTTAAATCGTCTCCACTGAAGCATGCCTTTTAGTTTTAAATTCTCGACTTTAGTATTTTTTTTAGTATTTGTTTTAATTATTATATTTTACTTTTGGGGTCTGGGTGATTTTTTCATGTTGTTCTTTCAATTTTGATTCAACTAATTTTCTATTTTCATTTAAATTCTACCAGTGGACTATTCAATATTAATAAAATCTATATTTATTTATTTTTATTTGCATGCAAGTATTTTTTTCATAATATAAAAAAAAATTAATTTTACTTCATCATATATCTGCGTTGCTGTGTTGTACCGCATTCTATATTCTGAATGTGACAAAAGTATTATGATATGTACAGCTCCTTATATAAAATGTTTATATTTTTTATATAATATTTCAATAACATTAAAGTTTAAAGAAATATTTTAATCTTAAATGTACTTTTGAATCTGACCGGATAACACGCCATATTTCTCCGCTCAACGCTATTAGTTCCAAAAACGTCCCTCTCCGGCGAGTGAACCCGTGAACAGAAGTGAGCTGCAGCCCCATTGGAGGATTACGAAGCCTAGGGCGGTTTTGCTCGATCCATTCGCGAGAGATTAGCTGTTCCCACTTTCGTCGGGGACCATCCTGTTCTACCGGGATGGGGGGTGAGAAGTTTAGACTCTCTCGCTCTCTCTCTGTCTCTCTAACAGATTTTAAATGAGGCATCCTTAGGGATTTTCTATCTAAGTCGGTAGAGATGGCGGTTTCATTTGGCTTTGTTTAGTAGGTTTTTGACCGTTTTTTTTATACAGGATTGGAAGGGAAAGGGAGGGGAGGAGGCGAAGTAGTTGCAGCAGGGAGAGGGACTGAATCTGGAAGTCTATGGCTGGCTCCGAATCCGAGCAAGAGATGGGGAGAACTCTTCTTTCTGTTCTATACTCCGTTTTGGCTCACACTCTGTCTTGGAATCATCGTTCCTTACAAGCTTTACGAGGTCTGTGCTCTTTCTCTAACTTTATTCTCTGTTTTTCTACCCGCTCCTCTGTTCCTCGGTTCGTATGTAATTGTTCGGGACTGCTTGAATGCAACTTCAACAGAAGTTTTCAATAGGTTTTAACGTCAATTTTGTCAAATGGAGATCTTAAGAAAACATAAATCTCTTATTTCTCCCGTTGGATGTAAGATTTAATTTTAATAGGATTTGACAAATCTGTAAATCCATATCATCCAAAGTAAATTTGAGATTATGCTGAATCGAAGACAAATTTGGATATACATCATAAATTTCAGCAAGCTTTTCAACTTGATCAATATTTTTGAGACACTGATTATAAAAATGCACAAGTAAATAAATACTTTTGAATAAAATAGATTTACAGTTAATAAACAATAATTCTTGTACGTGTTTCCCATAAGTAGATTGCTATCACATGTCATATAATATCTTCTTGAATTCTCTCTCTAATTATTACATGCATGTCAGGGTCTCCATTATTTACTTCAATCTTTCCAAACTGATTATATTGCACCTTAGTTTGAAATATATTAAAATATGGAGCATGCCTTGATAGGGACTAATGAATCTATGCAACAATGCACAAGCTATCCGCCTGTATAAGAAACTGATGCTTATGACTTAAGACTTGAAACATTTATTTCTAAATCCAAAAAATTCTCTCAACTATATTGTGTAGTTGTGCGTATCGCTGATTGTATAACTATTGTGTTATTAAGTATTTATAGGGCGTGCTTCAGTGATACCCACTTAAATAAAATCGATATCTTTTCAATGATGTCAAAAGTTTTTTAATGTTTGTAGAGTCAGGGTCAATCAAATAAAATTTATTTTGTATAATGTTTAAGACTCTCATTCATTAGCTATTGTAATGCCCTCATATTAGCTCTTGAATTCTCATAATATGAAGCAATGTATATAAATCGTCGATCAAATGAAACTATAACCATTACATTCTGCGAAGCAAAATAAAATCTCTTTTGATACTTGACCTGCAACCGTATGCTGACTACCGCCCGGATATGAGCATTCTGTATTGCACTAATAATATTATGAAAATATGGATAAAATTTTGGGTTGCTCCGTATGAAAATATGATAGTCTAGTTCAAATGGGAAAGTTAATACACTTTTTCAAAAATGACGCAATTGCTCCGGTTGCAACATTGGAGTATCTACTATTTGTTATCAAATTGTGCTGAAAAAGTTAATAAAATTTTCTGTATATTTTTTGAAGACTTATTACTTTCATAATTTACTAAATCATATTTGTGTTAAATCCTACTTGCGACCCAACAGCTCTATAGTATTTTTTGTTAGTTTTATCGTTGTGATCTTCTTCAGATGTAAACATTAGATTTTGAGATTTTATTCGTACAGTGTCATTATTTTCTTCGATTACTTTTGACCTTCTTCCTAGGAAAGACATTTTGAAGGCTTGTTGTGGAAGTCTTATGATAAATTCTTATGTGGGCACTGCAATTTATAAACTTTGCTCTATTTTTTTCAAATACCTTGTTGAATTTGATATTAGATTTTAAAATTCAACTTTTTGTTGGGAATAAGGATACATATTAATTGGGGTTACCGCAGATACTGAAGTTTATTTACGGTCATAGATAGTTGAACTATTTGAACTTAGCATTTTTTATTTTTTTGTGCTGCATTAAGCTTGCATTGATGGGGATCAATTCTGATAACAGAGGTTCACCGAGCTAGAATATTTACTTCTGGGATTGGTTTCAGCGGCACCAACCTTTTTGATACCACTGGTTTTTGTTGGTAAGGTATGAAAAACTATCAAATATATTTTTTTCTGCTTTAGAGTAAATGTTACATGCAAGTTTTTCTGATGTAGGCGATTAAATGAGGGTGATTCCCTTCATTTCTATGCTATTTGATTGGATAACTGTCTAAGTTTTGCAAAACATTCTGGCAAAATATTAAATATCCTGGAAATAAAATTTTTTTATCCTTGCTGATACTTTAATTTGTGGCAAATTTCTTGTGTTTTTCTTCTAATGTAAGATGTTTCCTTTTACACTCGAATGGTGGCTTTCTTAGCATTCATTCATGGTTTCCCCAGTTTGTTGGCAGGCTGCCTTTAGGGCACCTTTTAAGCTCTATGAGTATAGTTTTTATTTGTTTAATAAAATTCCTTTTTGCTTGAATACGATTTATTTAGGTAACAATTCAATGTTAAGGCATTTTTATTATTATATATTGAAAACAAGTCATGAACTTGCTGATAAATTGAAGGTCTCATGGCATATTGAAAATTATTTTGAACCTATTAGGAAAAAATCAAACTTTTAATTTGAAAGTGTCTATTAGGAGTGAATATGATGAAACCACAAAATATTAACAAAGAAATCAAATGCTACAAGATATTAAAATTTATGTGATTTGGCTAAAATAATAGACTACAAACACAAAAGTGGAGAGAGTTTTATCCAATATTAAGAAGGGATATAAGCGTACAAATAAAATGAGCAAAAGAAAACACTCTCCTAAACTCAAATACACCTAATCTCATTATTAAATAGAGAACGAAAGCTTTCTTGCTGAATAAAAGAGAGTACTATAAGAAATATGATTAATAAAGAATATTTCAATAATACCAAAAAAATGCCACCCAAATGCTCCACAAATTGTTCTTTCGCATGTCTATTGAATTTTCACAATATTTATGACATGATTGTGCTTGCATTGCATTAAGGTAGTTATACATGGTAAAAAATTTTTATTTCCTTGATTAATTCTATTTCTTTTTACTCGATTGCCTTAGCTTTGTTTTTTTCTTTTTTTATCTCTTCTTAATTCCAATGGCAACACATGTCTACTAGCCATTCCAAGCTCAACTTTCTTTTTGGCACATAATAGGTTCATGCATGCATACCCATCTCTTCTTTTTTTTTTCACTTATTTATGATTGTTTAAGGAGGTGAATCTTAAATTTATATTAAGTTTAAATTTTGTTGTCCTAAATAACAAAATCTGTAACAAACTTTTAATTATGATTTTATACAGAAAAAAAAAGATATTTATATTTGTTCTTAGACCACAAATTTTAACTATGTACTTATCCTAACAAAGTTAAGTCAAAATTTTAGCAAATCCTCCACTTATTCAATAATATGACAATGTAAATTTTTTTCTATTTTTCTAATATTGTCTTCTTTTCAAATTGAGCTTTTCACTAATACCCAAATAGTGTTCGAACATCCTCATGAGTGGCTTCATTATGCAAGTTTGACTTCATTGTACCTAAACCTACTATCTTACACACTAAGTCATTTTCTAAATGGACATAGTCATTTGAACATGACTTGAGTGGAAAGTAATTCACACAATAATATATGTCACAAACAAGTAGAATCCATATTCATTGATCAATGATCTTTATCTTACATTTATTAAAGAAGTATTATTCAAATTTTCATCTGGCCAATTTGATGATTTATCCTCGTTATGTTTGTCATCGACATGTTATTCCTTGCTTTCCAAAGTTGGACATTCTCTATCAAAATGGTTTCTTCTTGTAATCGAACATGTTGTATCCTCTTACCTTCAACGAGATTTTCTTCACCATGATTAGAGGTGTACTACATCTTAAAAGGTCTTCTCCTATCCAACAATCCATCTAATACTTTTTCTTTAACACCTTTAATCTTAATACTTATATCTTTAGTAAGGAGTGAATTTTTAGCATTCTTTAAACTAATTGTATTTGTCCAATATAATATGACATCACAAAAATTTTCTTAAGAGAGGGAGGTTATGAATACAATAGTAGCAAAGCTTGATATTCATCATCAACTATCATAACAAAATTCCTTCGCTCAATGTAATGAAATCAAGCTCATTAAGATTTGAAAATTCCACTTATATCTTCATTAAGATGTAACAAAATAATACTATAAAATCACCACTTAAATGCCCCTGAAAAAGTTTCTTCAAGCATTTATTTGACGATTCCAAATATATTTAGCATGAGTACCAGTGTTATGTTGATTGTCTATGGTCACAATATTTCTTTACTAAATTTCTTGTCTCTATATGTTTTTTCACTTGTTTTCTCTTTTTTGTTATCTCTATATCATTTTTACTTCCAAAATTGCACATTGCAACAAACTGCTCACGAGTCCGGATCTCACTTAGCTCAGTAGTTCATTATTGCATGCATGACTTTTTCCTTTTGGTTCCTTATAGGAGTTTAAGGAGGTTTCAAATACGAATTAGGTTTAAATTTTGGTTTGAGTCATCAAAATAGCAGAATTTTTAACTAACATTTAATAATGAATCTATCCAAAAGCAAAATGATAATTCTATTTATCCTAAAAGTGATACTTTTGAATTTTATGTTCATTTTTAATGAAATTATTGATACAAAAGTCTAACGAAATCATGATTGGAAGATGTGAAGCTTATTCACATGTAAGCACTTCCCATTTTTACTTAATTAATTTTTTATTTTATTTGGGAACATATATAGAGTGCTTCCTCGAGTTGAAATGCACTTTTAGTGTAGCGTTTGTAATTATGGATTTATAGTGATGTTATTGTTGTTTAAGAGGCCATTTGGTTTGCTAAAAATAAATTACAATATAAAAGGTTTGCTGAGTACTATGATTATAATGTATTTGAAATACTATTATATTATTTGATTCATTATAAAATAAATGTAGGACTTTATATTTTTGGTTTGGTTTGAAGTGAATTGAAAGTAATGTATTTATTTGGGCGGGGGGCGGTGGGCTGCGGCTTGCAATGGAGGCGGGAGGCGCCGCAATAGACAACAACAACGTTCGGTTGCAGCGGCCGACAAGGACGATGTGCAGTTGTTGCAGTGGTGGGCGGCAACGAACGGCTACGGCGGTGGGGGCTGTGGGTGGCAGTTAACTGCCAACGATTAACGATTAGTGGCAGTGATGGTGGGCTGCGAGCAACGTGCGATGGTTAACGGTTAATGGTTAACGACAAGAGGTGGTGGCGGGCGGAGGCTAATGCAGGCAGTCGTCAGCGGCGATCGACTGCGGGTGGAGAGTGGAGGCGACAGTTTGTGGTAGGTGTTGGGGGACGGCTGGCAGCAGGCGTCGGGGGATGGCGGGTGGCTGTGAGTGGTGCTAAGCGACAGCCGGGTAGGCTTCGACGGGCTGTGGCAACTTGCCTATAATATTTTATTTGAATGATGTAAAAAAATTTGACAAAATTGACCAATTTCTAAATTCATTCAAAATGAACTATAGTGTAAACATCAAATTCATTAAAACTTTATATTGTATTTGTAAACTTTCATAGCAAACACATAAATTTCTCAAATCTTTATAATACACCAATAATTCACTCAACCAAAAGGCCCCTAAGTTGAAGTCAATAAATACTCAAAAAGAATTAATATATTGTCAACACTATTTTGGTTTGGGGAGTTGCATGTTGGAAGCTGTCAGTCGCCGGAATCGAAATCCGGTCACCCGCTTCGGAAGGACATTTTAATGTTTAGAAAAATATGAAATTAAACTGACTCCATATTTTTTCATAGTTTAAATGAAAGAGCGATATACCTCAAATNCGCCGGAATCGAAATCCGGTCACCCGCTTCGGAAGGACATTTTAATGTTTAGAAAAATATGAAATTAAACTGTCTCCATATNAAGCAATGAGATCACTTCTTCACCTGCTTTCTTGTCTGCATGGTCCAATATAAACACAGTCCTTTCCAATTCACCAACTATTTCCATCATCTGATTCCAAAATGGTAAAATCAGGACACAGAGTTTCATAATATACCAACGATACTAAATTTCAACAACAAAATTTCAAGGTATACATCTCAAAGAAATAAGGAAATAAGAATGCAACAAAAAAGAGGGTATTTACTTTTTTTTTTATGACCATCAGATGAAGAGAACACAAACCAAACGAAATTAGGCCAAACTAACATTTTTAAGAATAAAAGTTATCATGCTTGTATAGGGCTAACCAAGAAAAGGAGGAATTGGCTGACCGGACAAACTAAAAATTCAACATTTTAGTGATAGGGAAGCACTAATTTGCCCATCAGATAAATGTCCAGTCTATCAGCTTCAAAGAATGGCTCGAAAAGAATTTAAAAAACGGGAGGATAACGATCCCGAAAGAGTATTTGACAGAACTTGAAAGATGTTCCATCAATATGATTTCGGTGGATCCAGTTGTTCCAATTGACTCCTACATGACTACACCAGTGCTCAACAAAAGAGGTGAGGCTCATAAAAAACCTTCAACTGACCTTAAAGTTACCAAAGGAAGGTCGATCGAGGCTAAGTTGGAAAGACTTCGAGCCGACATTGCACGGTTGTCTAAAGAACATAGAAAAGATACGAGTGATGAACCCTACGAACCGTCAGATTATGTGAAAGAGGAATTCGCAGAAATCAACGTTGTTCTTCTCCATCGTGAGGACAAGAAAATCGATAGCTTTTAACATACATTACAAGAACTTCTATGGTATAACTTCGAAATCTGATGAAACGTTGCCTTGTATTTTCATTTTAGCACGGATCATTTTTTATGGCTAATTTTTATGCAACTCAAACAAACCTGCTTAATTAATATTCTTAGTATCATGCACTAAATCAGCGAAAAGTAAAGAGAAGTGTTGCCCATAGTTCAAAATCCAAGAGGACTTGAGGGTCATTCAAACCATTATTGGATGAGTAAAAGGAATGTGTATTTGCTATCTTTTGGGTGGAATTATGTGTCCATGAGGAAACTTTTTTTTACCAACTAAACTAGCTAGAACCCATAATAATGGCTCATGTAAGAACAAAAAAGG
>JXCR01136703.1:312176-374579 GCA_002079205.1 Phalaenopsis hybrid cultivar | reverse complement strand
GATATATATATATATATATATATATTTATTTATTTATATGCACCTTGCATACACATGAAAATGTGTACTTCAACTTTTAAGGATTAAGAAAATGATATGTTTTATGTAATATGAAAGATTGTGATGGTATGAATATAAGAAGTAAAGTTTAGATGTTAGATATATAAATGCATTGCAAAGCACATACATGATTGGATTTATATTTTGAGGCCATATTATATTTTCAACACATAATATTGTGGTATTGTTTTCTCTACACATATATGAATTTCTTCATCAGAGCATCATGTCTAGGTCAGTAGTTTATATGTTCTTGTGCACTTATGATAGATAGATTTATGTGTAAATTAATTATTAATCATAATTTGTGATTTTTCTTATGAGCCATTAAAATTTCTCGAGATTTAATCCATGTATTATATTATAATCATGGGCCTTTTAATATATGCATGTTTCTATTTGTTATGTGGTGCTTTGTATAACTTTACAAGTAATTTTGCATGTCCCTCTTACATGTTGCATTGAAACTCTATGTTTGTATGGATTGATTACAACTTATAATATTAACTCTCATGTAACTTTCATCATTGTACAAAACCATATTATTTTAATCTCTAAGAACTCTTATGTAGTTTATAATGTTTGGAAACTCTTTAATTGATTTTTAGATACATACTCAAATTTAGTATTTATTCACTACCAATTTCAATGCATATAATAAGTATTTATATATCGAACTCTCCATAATCGTCTGTATATAAGTTAACTTATGAATCATCCCAGAGAGATTCTTGGAAGGCCCTTTTAGACTCATTAAGGTGGAACGAACAAACCAATAATAATTTAAATCAATTTACAATATTAGTAGTCACATGATTAGCAAAGGTGGAATCAAATATTTGAATGATCTTTTTGATTTATTAGTATCACGAGAGTATCGTGAATGACAATGATCCAGATTGAGCTATTAGAGTAGTTTTATGATGCATGCATATTGTCCAATTTCATAGATGTATTATTTTTAGAATGTTTTTAAATTTTTTTCTCAATATTATTCTCAAAATGCATCGTGTGCCATTACATTTGCACCTCAAAATATTATTGAGATGGACTTTGTTGGCCACAGAGATGACATTTTTCTTAGAGATAATAGTTGATTTTTCAAATAATTCACTAAAAATTTTAAATGAATCAATGCCATTACTCTAGTTGAGTGGAGATAATGTTCGTTTAAGAGTTCAAATTAGAGAATTTAAGGACTATGCTTGGATTACTCTACAAGGAAGCCAACAGTCAAAGATGTTTATATTAGACGTAGTAGTAAAACACGAAAAAAATTATAGTGGTTAATATGGCAAACATCCTTTGTGATTGGAAGCTACATAAACATTCACCTTCTACAACAATATAAATACTATTAGTGATTTTTTGGTAAGTACAATAACCAAGTAACAATTCAACAATTGATTAATTCAAAATAACAATTAATATAAACTCAAATCACAAAAATTCAAAGAGCGACAACAAATTTTCACTGCAATAGAAGTCCAAATTATAGCTTATTTGATCAAAATCAATACTCAATAATAAATTATTTATAAAATTCAACAAAGCAATAAAATGAATTATCTCAAAAATAAATAGGAATTTACATTCACTCAAATACACACAAATTTGAGGAAAATTTTAATTTTTTAAAGAAGTCAATGGTTTGTTCAATACACGCCTCGAAACTAATCTGTCTATTCAGGCATACAACATATTGCTTGAAAGTCAAATAAAAATATTTTATAAACTTTAGGAGGGCATGTAAATACCAACCAATTCATGGTATTATTTCTATATATCTAATACTTAAATTTTGATTTTTTTTTAATAAATTTTATATCATTTCAAATGTACATTACTCTTTTAAATTTTAAAAAGTTTACTTGTCTTATAAAAAATTAAAATATAGATGTCAAATTTGAGGAATATGCATGTAAATCTCTTAGAAATAAGGAACCGACAAACACTGCAGCTAAGCTCAGCTCCGATAGCCGCAATCTCGGAAGGCAAGTAAGAAAATAATGACACGTGTTCACATCCCGAAATAGCGACATGAAGGCCATTTAATGCAAGCTCAGAGAACAGTCTTGTCAATCAAATATAAACAGTAACGGTCTTCTATAGTGACCAATAAAAAGCAAGGCAATAATTGATTTCTCCAATCATTGTGAAATCCACTAATTAAAACTGCGAACTTTAATAAATACATTAAAAGAATAAAGATCTTTTGGCATGTGAATTTATTGAATTCGGTACTGATGTCATTTTTTCTTTGACTTTGTAATGTCGATGCCTAAGATAACGTTGGAGGGGGATTTACTGGTGAATTACACCTAGAGTAAGAGTAAGGGCATACAATTGAAAAAATTGGAAAAAAAACACATAATAATGAATAATAATTTGNTCCACTTTTTTGTTATCTTACAATATTATATATGCCCGTAGTAATGTTTCTTATTTATTGTTTATATCGCATGCCTCATTTTCTTTATCATTTATGTTTTAATAGATAAATCTTATTTACTGAGTTTGTTTGTCAAACTCACTCTTTCCTATTGTGAGCCCACAGCTTGGTTGTTCTAAGGTTCTGTTGGTTGAACTGGCAAGCCCTTGATAGGAACTGTCAGTCAATTAAACTTAGTGAATATTGTCAGTTGGCTATGCTAGTTAGGCCCTATGGTCGACCAGCATCGGTAGAGACTGTCTGTCGGTTAGGCTTGATGTTGTTGGCCGGTAAGATGGAATCAATCTGCTAAGCCGAGTCAATCGGTTGGTCAAATCTACTTGCCAACCCTCGATCCATGAAAAAAGAGCTTCCACTAGCAAAGTAGGACTAGGCTATCGGGCAGAGGGTAAATCACGATAATTTGATATGTAGCCACCTTTAGAAGAAGAGGGCCCGAGGGAAAGTTGAGACACGTCTTTCTAATTCTTGATGATGTTCAAGGAGATTGTTGGATGCCTCTGATAGAACTGTGGGACCCAAGAGGTTAGCTTCCCCCATTGGTTTGTTTCATCATGGGAAATGGCTTGGATCCTCTGTGCTTCGTTGCAACCTGGTTGCTTTGGTTAGTCTTGATTTTGGTACCTTCAATGAGACAACTGGACCTTCGAGTCTTGTATCGGTGGGCCCTCCCTTGACATGTATTGTCCAATCTACACCGTTAAATCTTCTCTAGATTCATGTTTGCACTTTTTTCGCACATATATTTAGTTTTCATATTCTCTTGCTTCCTGGAAGTCATGATGTGGTAAGAACAAGAGAAATAAATGCAAAAATTAGATTTCATTTATGACAAACTAAGGATATAATAATTTAAACTCTTTAGATTTTTGTGCCACACGTTTTTATAAATAGGGCATGAAGGGTTGAGATCCCTCGTCTGCTTTTCATCTTCTCCTTACTTGGGCTATTTGAACTCCAAGCGCTACCATGGTTAATGGATCGATGTTGAGGTCCAAGTCCTATGACAGAGTAGCATGCCTCAAGGCCTTCAACAAGATGAAGCTGAAGTCTCGACCAGAGGGCAAGGAAAGGAAGAAGGAGGTTGTATTGAAGGAGAGGAATCATTTGATTTGCTTTACGACTACCAACGAGAATTTTCTCAAGTAAAGGCTGGGGATCGATCGGTCAATCTGTCTGCCAAGTTGTTACTCCCATGTCCTACTGAGGCTCGGATCATGTCTACTAATCAAAGAACACAGGGAGCTGCTAGCATTGCAACTATTCTCGGGGTGTAAGATATTGTTGATGCTTCGTCATTGACCAAAGAGCAGGAGAATGCTGGTGAGGGCAGGTGTCCTTTATCATGTTTGAGTGAGATCAAATCCTTGGTACAATGAATTTTGGTCTTGTTTATCTAATTTTTATTCTTTTCTAAAATTCATCTTTATAATGTCTATTAGTGCAACCCTCTATTACAGAGTTCATGACCATCGATTCTCTTTTAGTGTGTCTTGATTATAATATGATCGGAGTGCAGCTATTGTGGATCAAAGACCGGCTGGAGGCGGCTGGCTCCTAAGGCTGGCTCCTAAGCGAGGATGAAGGGATCAACCATCCAAACAGCCTCAATAAGGCAAGATGGCCAAAAAGTTATCATGCCGCAAATCGTCAAGCACATTAGTATAGCTGTCAAGTAATGTATAATTTTTCAATCCTGTATGTTTTTCTCGCACGAAAAGGGTTAAGATTGATTATGACAATTGAACCTTTAGAATGCTGGTGAGGGGCAAGTGTCATTTATCAAGTATGAGTGGGATCAAATCCTTGACACGATGAATTTTGGTCTTACTTATCTCATTTTTATTCTTTTTTGAAATCCTTCTTTATAATGTCTATTGGGGCAACCCTCTATTATAAAGTTCATGACCATCGATTCTCTTTCAGTGGGCTTTGATTCTAAAATGATCGGAGTGCAACTATTATGGATCAAGGACCGACTGGAGGTGGTTGACTCCCAAATGAGGATGAATGTATCAACCATCCAGACAACCCCAATAAGGCCTGATGGCCAAAAATTTATCATGCCGCAAATGATCAAGCACATAAGTGTACGTGTCAAGTAATATATAATTTTTAAAGCCAGTATGTTTTTCCTGCACAAAAAGGGTTATGATTGATTATCACAATTGAACCTCTAGAATGCTGGTGAGGGTCAGGTGTCATTTATCATGTCTGAGTGGGATCAAATCCTTGACACGATGAAATTTGGTCTTGCTTATCTAATTTTTATTCTTTTCTGAAATTCTTCTTTATAATGTCTATTGGTGCAACCCTCTATTACAAAGTTCATGACCATTGATTCTCTTTCAGTGGGTCTTGATTCTAAAATGATCGGAGTGCAGCTATTGTGGATCAAGGACCGGCTGGAGGTGGCTGGCTCCCAAACGAGGATGAAGGGATCAACCATCCAGACAACGCTAACAAGGCAAGATGGCCAAAAATTTATCATGCCGCAAATGGTCAAGCACATAAGTATACTTGTCAAGTAATATATAATTTTTCAAGCCTATATGTTTTTCCCGCACGAAAAGGGTTAAGATTGATTTTGACAATTGAACCTCTAGAATGCTGGTGAGGGGCGGGTATCATTTATCATGTATCAGTGAGATCAAATCCTTGGCATGATGAATTTTGGTCTTGCTTATCTGGTTTTTATTATTTTCTCAAATTCTTTTTTATAATGTTTATTGGTGCAACCCTCTGCTACAAATTTCATGACCATCAATTCTCTTTCATTGGGCCTTGATTCTAAAATGATCGGAGCATAGCTATTGTGGATCAAGGACCGGCTGGAGGTGGTTGGCTCCCAAACGAGGATGAAGGGATCAACCATCCAGACAGCCCCGACAAGGTCTGATGGACAAAAAGTTTTCTTGTCGCAAGTGGTCAAGCACATAACTATATATGTCTTCAAGCATGTATGTTTTTCCCGCACAAAATGGGTTAAAATTGATTATGACAATTGAACCTCTAGAATGTTGGTGAGGGGCAGGTTTCATTTATCATCTCTGAGTGGGATCAAGTCCTTGGCACAATAAATTTTGGTCTTGCTTTTTTAATTTTTATTATTTTTTGAAATTCTTTTTTATAATGTCTATTTGTGAAACTGTCTGTTATAGATTTCATGACCATCGATTCTCTTTCAGTGGGCATTGATTCTAAAATGACGGAGTGCGACTATTGTGGATCAAGGACCAGCTGGAGGTGGTTGGCTCCCAAACGAGGATGAAGGGATCAGCCATCCAGACAACCCTAACAAGGCCTGATGGCCAAAAATTTATCAAGCCGCAAATGGTTAAGCACATAAGTATAAGTGTCAAGTAATATATAATTTTTCAAGCCTCTATGTTTTTCCCACACGAAAAGGGTTAAGATTGATTATGACAACTGAACCTCTAGTTTACTAACCTAAGTAACCTAGTTTGACATGACCTTTAGAGGGATTGCACTAATAGTAGTAAATCAAATAGCAAGCTCTAGAAATATCAAAAGCACGAAGTTGGAGTGCTTTAGAGAGGAAGAGGCTCGAGCTTCTATGATTCAGGTGGTGTCATTTCATGATTTTCTCAGAAATTCCCTTACGTGATAGTCGTCAACTAGGGATATCATTTCTTTTTAGCCTATAACTAGGTGATGAGATGAGCTTGAAATCATGTTATAGTCAAGCGGGCTTAATCATGCAACATTTCCCAGGGCTCTTCAGATCCCTTGTCTATGTTACAAAACTTTAATGACAACATACCTATTTCATTAGGTTTTTGTGAGTTAACTTATCCTTTCCACTAAGAAATGACCAGAAGTCCTAGAACATAAATAGTTTTAACTTTCCAATGGGTTAGCTTACGAGTAAACAAAGTTCATAAAGTTAACCCTATTACTTGCATGCATGATAAGCACAAAAAATATTATGCAAAAATCACATGCATGAAAAATCACAAAAAATAACCATTCTTACATCATAGAAGCACAAAGGAAATTTAGCTACAAGACGTGTGAGAGAAAAATCATGTCATGGAAATTATTAAAAACTAATACATATATGAAGATAAAAACTTACAACCAAATTTTCCTCTCTACACAAGTGGTGATCCTCACCATACAATGAATATGCTCCTAGACTTATCTCCGCACCATCCACAATAACTCTCTTACAAACTTCCTCTCAAGAACCTCAAGAAAACATAAAGAAAACTAGCCTAAGGGCCTTCTTCCTTCAAGATAGAAGATAGAAACCTCTAAGGCACTCAAAGCAACTCTCCTCTCCAAGAAAAGCTAGCCTCCAGTCGACAAAAAATCCTCCCCTCATTCTAAGAAATGTATTTATAGCCAAGGTTGCCTGCAAGAAAAGAAATCTTCCCATAATTGAAATTTGTGTATTGGTTGTGTACATGCTCGTGCCTGAAGCAAGAGCACTGGGTCTGGTTTAAGTATGACACATGTATATTGTGCAGGAAACACAAGGTTGCTTGGATGTGTAGATGTGAGGCACGGGCGTTTAAGGCATCAAGCGCTTGGGCATTAATGTGCCGTTGACCTGGGCGTGTGTGTGACATGTACTGAGCACAGAGGCGCTGCTCATTGGCCTAACATAGGGTGCAGAGGTGCTAAACATGTGGTGCGGGGGTGATGCTTTCAGCGCGGGCGTGCCCTGATCATGACACGAGTATTCCAACTGCTTTATTTGAACTTTTGCTCGATATGGACCGACATAGGTGTGCGAGAACTAGGCACATGTGTGCAAGGACCTGGAACAGATGCGCTCCAATGTGGTACTCGGTCGTGGATACACCAGTTCAGTTTTTTACTCTTTTTGTTCCCAATTCGCCTCTTTTTCTTTTCCAATTGGCTTAAACCCTGTAACATACACAACATGTCGAACATACCTTTCCCAAGTGTCATATGGTCATAAAGCATGCAATAAACACAAATTAACATGCAAAAAAAATGTTTAAAGTACCATTCCTAATTAACATGTAGAAAAAATGCCAACCATACTCTTCCCAATTAGGAGCGCTAAACCTTGTTATTTGTACTATATTCATAGTTATTTTATAAGATTGTCAATTATGAGCTTTCCCAAGTGCCATATGGTAACATGCACATCATGTCGAACATACCTTTCCCAAGTGTCATATGGTCATAAAACATGCAATAAACACAAATTAACATGCAGAAAAAATGTTTAACATACCATTCCTAATTAACATGCAGAAAAAAATGTCAAACATACTCTTCCCAATTAAGAGCGTTAAACTTTGTTACTTTTACTACATTCATAGTTATTTTATAAGATTGTCAATTATGACCTTGTTACTTCAATTATAATTTTGTATTTGTTATAGACTTCAATTGTTACTCTTAATAGAAGCACTAAGTACCTTAATTTATTGATGGAAATTTGATGCATATCTAGTAATCCTACAATTTTAGTGTTTTCTTTTTATTGCACTTTATAAAATTATTTGGGGATTCACATCATATGTCAAGCTTGTGTGGAATTGTATACTTCTTACATATTATATATGGAAATTTTATATGCTCATGTATGATAACATGTAGATCGGTAAAACTCTTTTTTATTTTGGCTAGTCGGGTGTACGGGCTCACTATGTGACGACTCTATAGGAAATTGCCAAGTTTCTTTTAGTTAGTATTAACTTTTCTTGATTTCAGAATGTCTATTAAAATCAACTATATAAATAATAAAGAAAAAAAACTGAATATTAAGATTCTTGATGAAATATGATTGCATGTTCTTTTTTATGATATATATATTTGATGATTTCCACTTTTTTGTTATCTTACAATATTATATATGCCCGTAGTAATGTTTCTTATTTATTGTTTATATCGCATGCCTCATTTTCTTTATCATTTATGTTTTAATAGATAAATCTTATTTACTGAGTTTGTTTGTCAAACTCACTCTTTCCTATTTTTGTATAACATATTCTATCTAGTCACTAGTTGCGTTGTCTCCACTGAAGCAAACTTTTTAGTTTTAAATTCTCGACTCTAGTGTTTTTTTTAATATTTGCTTTAGCTATTATATTTTACTTTTGTGGTCTGGGTGACTTTTTCATGTTGTTCTTTCAATTTTGATTCAACTAATTTTCTATTTTCATTTCAATTCTATAAGTGAACTATTCAATATTAATAAAATTTACATTTATCTTTTTATTTGCATGCAAGTATTTTTTTCATAATACAAAAAGGTTTAATTTCATTTCATCATGTATCGGCCTTGCTGTGATTGATATGTACGGACTCCTGATATAAAATATTAATATTTTTTATATAATATTTCAATAAGATTAAAATTTAAAGAAATATTTTAATCTTAAATGTACTTTTGAATCTGACCGGATAAGAAGCCATATTTCTCCGCTGNATATTCATAGTTATTTTATCAGATTGTCAATTATGACCTTGTTACTTCAATTATAATTTTGTACTTGTTATAGATTTCAATTATTGCTCTTAATAGAAGAACTAAGTACCTTAATTTATTGATGGAAATTTGATGCATATCTGAGTAATCCTATAATTTTAGTGTTTTCTTTTTCTTGCACTTTATAAATTTATTTGGAGATTCACATCATATGTCAAGCTTGTGTGAAATTGTATACTTCTTACATATTATATATGGAAATTTTATATCATCATGTATGATAACATGTAGATCGATATAACTCTTTTTTATTTTGGCTAGTCAGGTGTACAGGTTCACTGTGCGACGACTCCATAAGAAATCGCCGGGTTTCTTTTGGTTGGTATTGACCTTTCTTAATTTCTGAGTGTTTGCTAAAACCAACTATATAAATAATAAAGAAAAAAAATTGAATAATAAGAAACTTGATAGAATATGATTGCATGTTTTTTTTATGATATACATATTTGATGATTTCTACTTTTTTGTTATCTTACAATATTATATATGCACCTATTAATGTTTTTTATTTGTTGTTTATATTGCATGACTCATTTTCTTTATCATTTATGCTTTAATAGATAACTGTTATTTACTAAGCCTGTTTGTCAAAGTCACCTTTTCCTGTTTTTGTATAACATATTCTATCTAGTCACTAGTTAAATCGTCTCCACTGAAGCATGCCTTTTAGTTTTAAATTCTCGACTTTAGTATTTTTTTTAGTATTTGTTTTAATTATTATATTTTACTTTTGGGGTCTGGGTGATTTTTTCATGTTGTTCTTTCAATTTTGATTCAACTAATTTTCTATTTTCATTTAAATTCTACCAGTGGACTATTCAATATTAATAAAATCTATATTTATTTATTTTTATTTGCATGCAAGTATTTTTTTCATAATATAAAAAAAAATTAATTTTACTTCATCATATATCTGCGTTGCTGTGTTGTACCGCATTCTATATTCTGAATGTGACAAAAGTATTATGATATGTACAGCTCCTTATATAAAATGTTTATATTTTTTATATAATATTTCAATAACATTAAAGTTTAAAGAAATATTTTAATCTTAAATGTACTTTTGAATCTGACCGGATAACACGCCATATTTCTCCGCTCAACGCTATTAGTTCCAAAAACGTCCCTCTCCGGCGAGTGAACCCGTGAACAGAAGTGAGCTGCAGCCCCATTGGAGGATTACGAAGCCTAGGGCGGTTTTGCTCGATCCATTCGCAAGAGATTAGCTGTTCCCACTTTCGTCGGGGACCATCCTGTTCTACCGGGATGGGGGGTGAGAAGTTTAGACTCTCTCCCTCTCTCTCTTTCTCTCTAACAGATTTTAAATGGGGCATCCTTGGGGATTTTCTATCTAAGTCGGTAGAGATGGCGGTTTCCTCTGGCTTTGTTTAGTAGGTTTTTGATCGTTTTTTTTTTTTTTGATACAGGATTGGAAGGGAAAGGGAGGGGAGGAGGCGAAGTAGTTGCAGCAGCGAGAGGGACTGAATCTGGAAGTCTATGGCTGGCTCCGAATCCGAGCAAGAGATGGGGAGAACTCTTCTTTCTGTTCTATACTCCGTTTTGGCTCACACTCTGTCTTGGAATCATCGTTCCTTACAAGCTTTACGAGGTCTGTGCTCTTTCTCTAACTTTATTCTCTGTTTCTCTACCCGCTCCTCTGTTCCTCGGTTCGTATGTAATTGTACGGGACTGCTTGAATGCAACTTCAACAGAAGTTTTAAGTAGGTTTTAACGTCAATTTTGTCAAATGGAGATCTTAAGAAAACATAAATCTCTTATTTCTCCCGTTGGATGTAAGATTTAATTTTAATAGGATTTGGCAAATCTGTAAATCCATATCATCCAAAGTAAATTTGAGATTATGCTGAATCGAAGACAAACTTGGATATACATCATAAATTTCAGCAAGCTTTTCAACTTGATCAATATTTTTGAGTCACTGATTATAAAAATGGACAAGTAAATAAATACTTTTGAATAAAATAGATTTACAGTTAATAAACAATAATTCTTGTTCGGGTTTCCCATAAGTAGATTGCAATCACATGTCATATAATATCTTCTTGAATTCTCTTTCTAATTATTACATGCATGTCAGGGTCTTCATTATTTACTTCAATCTTTCCAAACTGATTATATTGCACCTTAGTTTGAAATATATTAAAATATGGAGCATGCCTTGATAGGGACTAATGAATCTATGCAACAATGCACAAGCTATCCGCCTGTATAAGAAACTGATGCTTATGACTTAAGGCTTGAAACATTTATTTCTAAATCCAAAAAAATCTCTCAACTATATTGTGTAGTTGTGCATATCGCTGATTGTATAACTATTGTGTTATTAAGTATTTATAGGGCGTGCTTCAGTTATACCCACTTAAATAAAATCGATATCTTTTAAATGATGTCAAAAGTTTTTTAATGTTTGTAGAGTCAGGGTCAATCAAATAAAATTTATTTTATATTATGTTT
The DNA here is from genome assembly GCA_002079205.1 of Phalaenopsis hybrid cultivar. Lineage (NCBI taxonomy): Eukaryota > Viridiplantae > Streptophyta > Magnoliopsida > Asparagales > Orchidaceae > Phalaenopsis > Phalaenopsis hybrid cultivar. The sequence continues at coordinate 363,099 of JXCR01136703.1, read as the reverse complement.
AAGACTCTCATTCATTGACTATTGTAATGCCCTCATATTAGCTCTTGAATTCTCATATTATGAAGCAATGTCTATAAGTCGTTGATCAAATGAAACTATAACCATTACATTCTGCGAAGCAAAATAAAATCTCTTATGATACTTGACCAGCAACCATATGCTGACCACCACCCGGATATGACCATTATGTATTGCACTAATAATCTTATGAAAATATGGATAAAATTTTGGGTTGCTCCATATGAAAATATAATAGTCTAGTTCAAATGGGAAAGTTAATACACTTTTTAAAAAATGATGCAATTGCTCCCATTGCAACATTGGAGTATCTTCTATTTGTTATCAAATAGTGCTGAAAAAGTTAATAAAATTTTCTGTATATCTTTTGAAGACTTATTACTTTCATAATTTACTAAATCAGATTTGTGTTAAATCCTACTTGCGACCCAACAGCTCTATAGTATTTTTTGTTAGTTTTATTGTTGTGATCTTCTTCAGATGTAAACATTAGATTTTGAGATTTTATTCGTACAGTGTCATTATTTCTTCGATTACTTTTGACCTTCTTCCTAGGAAAGACATTTTGAAGGCTTGTTGTGGAAGTCTTATGATAAATTCTTATGTGGGCACTGCAATTTATAAACTTTGCTCTATTTTTTTCAAATACCTTGTTGAATTTGATATTAGATTTTAAAATTCAACTTTTTGTTGGGAATAAGGATACATATTAATTGGGGTTACCGCAGATACTGAAGTTTATTTACGGTCATAGATAGTTGAACTCTTTGAACTTAGCATTTTTATTTTTTTATGCTGCATTAAGCTTGCATTGATGGGGATCAATTCTGATAACAGAGCNTTACAAGCTGGATTTTATTGGCCTACTATCTTTAGAGATGTTTATAGATACATAAAAACTTGTGATCGATGACAATGAGTAGGCAATATATCTAGAAGAAATGAAACGTCTCTGAATTTTATGTTAGAAGTTGAGATATTTGATGTTTGGGGATTAAATTTCATGGGACCATTTATTCCTTCATTTGGGAACTTATACATTTTAAATTTCATGTTAGAAGTTGAGATCTTTGATGTTTGGGGATTTGATTTCATGGGACCATTTATCCCTTCATATGGGAACTTATACATATTAGTTGCGAGACTATGTTTCAAAGTGGATTGAAGCACAAGATTTACCTCGTTGTGACGCTAAAAGTGTTTAAAGATTTTTAATGAAAAATATTTTCACTAGATACGGAACGCCGAGAATGATCATCACTGACGGAGGATCCCATTTTAGGAATAAATAAATTCAGAGATTGGCGGAAAAGTTTAATATTATTCATAGAATCTCTACTGCCTGTCACCCTCAAACCAGTGGGTTAGCTGAAGTTTCTAATAGAGAGATTAAACAAATACTTGAAAAGACTGTAAACCCTAGTAGAGTAGATTGGTCCACTAGACTGGATACCGATTATGGGCTTACAGGACTGCTTATAAAACTCCTATTGGAATGACTCCTTAGAGACTAGTTTTTGGAAAGACTTGTCACTTACGATTAGAATTGGAGCATAAAGCATATTGGGCAATTAAAGAATTCAATTATAATTTGAAAGATGCTAGTGAGAAGAAATTGTTACAATTGAATGAATTGGAAGAATTAAGAAATGAATCTTATGATAAAGACATAATTTATAAGGAGAAATGAAAGTTATGGCATGATCCAGAAGAACTTTGAACCAGAACAAGAAGTTTTACTTTACAATACAAGGTTGAAATTATTCTCGCGGAAATTGAAGTCTCGTTGGTTAAGACCCTTTACTGTGACTCAAGTTTATACTTACGGAGCTGTTAAAATTGAAGATCAAAAGACTGGAAATAGATTTAAAGTAAATAGACACTGATTAAAACAATATTTTGAGGGTAAAAGACCAAATTTTAAAGAGGTTTTAATGATCAGTCAACGTGAACAATACCTGAATACGTCGGGCTGACAACGTTAAACCAAACACTTTATAGGAGGCAACCCATAGTTATCTTTATTTTTATTGTGATTATAGTCGTTTTATTTGACATTATTGTTAGTTTGTGGGAGTATTGAACTCTACTAACTCTATTTACCCTTGAATCATCATAAAAATTGGATCCATAGAGAAAAATTGGAACGCATTCGAACTAGAGAAAAACTGTGCAATTTTTGCCTAAGGCGCCGACGACGCCATCGAAGCCACCGACGGCGGTTCCAGGCAATTAAATTCTAAAGGCTCGTCGATGACACCCTCGACGCCGCCAACAGCGAGACCAACGGGATGGCGGTTTCTGGAGTTTGAATGGATAGTTTTTGGCGGGAGTTACTCCTTTTATACTTCCAAATTCAATTCCTAAGTTCATATTTCCCCAAAAATGAAGTGAAACTCCACCAAATTCATCCCTATGGCGTCTAATTCCCCTGAAAACCATAGAGTGTGAGTGTTGAACCAGAGAAAGTTCATTAGTGCGGAAGCACAACAAATCTTCAACAAAGTACTGACAAATAAAAGATTAATCAAGGAACAAGAATTTGTAAATCGAGGATTGAACAATCCATCAAAGGCAATTGAAGAGATGATTGTGCGGCGAAGATGGGAAGTGTTGTGCTACACTACCGTCATCGTAGTTGTTCCTGTGGTGAAGGAATTTTATGCTAACTTGCATGGAATCAACCAGGGAGTCATCTATGTGTGAGGTAGATGGATAACTTTTACTCCTGTATGGATCAATTAATTATATATGATTGAGAATGTTCCAATCTGCCATTATTCCAACTTCGTCCCGACAAGATACCTGATGAATAAAATTTACCAATATTTAACGAATGAAACTGAAGACTAGGAAATGAGAGAAAACGTGTATGTTAGTTTTTCTACGACACTACTAAATCCCATTTCTAAACACTGACACTTCTTCATTTCTGCAAAACTGTTACCGACAATGAGAATTGGTAAAGTTTCTAAGGAAAGCGCTATTCTGAATTACTGCATCCAAATGGGACTGCTGATCGATATTGGATCTATAATTGTGAAGTCTGTTTTGGGCCTGATCGTTCATGGATCAACTTATGGGCTTGGACATCCTTCCAGAATTTTCTTGCTTTGGAGTTAGTTCTAAGTGTCCTACGAAAATTGGGAAAAGGTATTTTTACCTTGGAAGCCTTTGGGCCCAACTGAGAGATTCCCAACCAATGAAGATGAAAATGATATGACTATTATGGTAGATCAATCGTCTCAGAATTCACTGCCTATTCAATCGTTAGTTCCGGACACACTTGTGATCCTGCGCAGAATCAAGAAATTGGAGAAAGAGGTATAAAATTTTATGAATGCAATTAATAATATCTCTTATTTCTTCGATCATCTAGACTGGAGGATGAAAGAACATTTTGATCACTCTGGACATATCAAAGGAAGTTTGATACGGCTGATGAGAAGGATGAAATTCATAGAAGAGAACTCTACTAAAGAATTTCCATACTGAACCTTCTATAACCTCTTCGTTCATGTGCAATCTATGGGTGATCTCAGAGGAGAATCTAACACTGAATCTGAAGAATAGTAGATTTACATTGCTACCTGTCAGTCCATGTGTGTAATTTGGTTCAAACTTTATGTTTGCTTTGTTTTAGAATTTTTCTCTTAAATCTCTGTATAGTTGAGACTGAGCATAGGATGTTTGTTTTCAGTGTTTTGAGTATTGTGGCTTGGATTGCGATGCTAAATTGATGTATTAAGGTTGAGATAATACCAAACTTACGTGTGTGGTGTAACGTATATTGTAACCATTGGAATTTATATATAATTGTGTTTTGTGAAAGTTTATTTGTGATAAGTACATCATTTAATCACTTAAAATTATGTCTATAATGATTAAACGGATGTCGTTGAGGCTTGAATTTGATCAAAATTGCAAAAAACCAGAAATTGAACCAATTTAATACACCAATAAGGCTGCTGCTAATACTGTAAAAGAATTTTATGCCAACGTGTTCTATTATGAGAACAGAATCGTTCAAGTGCAGGGATTTTCTGTTGAATTTAGTGCCACCCGCATTAACTCCTTTTACGAAGTCCTAGACTCCTATAGCTGCCATTATGAAACCTTCAGTACAATGGAAGACCCGTTGAATGATGTGATCAACTTTCTCACTGATGGGAAAAGAACATGGAAGATAAAGCAACGAGAACGGGTAAATTTATGTGCTTCTATGTTAAATGCCACATCTAAAGTGTGGCACTATTTTATTTCCTCTACTCGGTTAGCGACCTATCACCATAGTGATGTAACAAGAGATAGAACTATTCTGAATTTTTGTATTCAGAATAATAAAAATATAAATGTAGGGAGAACCATTTTTAAGAATATATTGACCACGTCAAGGAGTGAAACAAGTGGAGGTCTAGGACATCCTGACCTTATTTATGCACTGTGCCAACTTTTTGGAGGGGAAGCTGAAGATGATGAGGAATGGGTTTTCCCTATGAAACCCATTAGTAAAGCTAATTTAAAGACATTCTGGAGTGAAAAGTGGAGATGAAGAATGGGTTTATCCTATGAAACCCATTAGTAAAGCTAATTTGAAGACTTTTCCCATGAGAAATGGAGAATTGGGAGTAGAAGTCAAGAACCTTCTACTAGTAGAGATGTCCCTGATGAAGAATTGGTTTACCTTATGAGAACCACTAGTAAGGCCAATTTAAAAACCTATGAATCTAAATGGAGAACTGGAAGTAGAAGTCAAGAACCTTCTACTAGTAGAGATGTCCCCTCTACAAGCTATGACCTATCCTATGAAACCCATTAGTAAAGCTAATTTGAAGACTTATGAATCCCATGAGAAATGGAGAAAAGATGAGGAATGGGTTTACCCTATGAAACCCATTAGTAAAGTTAATTTGAAAACTTATGAATTCCATGAGAAATGGAGAACTCTATGAAACCCATTAGTAAAGTTAATTTGAAGACTTATGAATCCCATGAGAAATGGAGAACTATTATGAAACCCATCAGTAAAGCTAATTTAAAGACATATGAATCTCATGAAAAATGGAGAACTTGGAAAGTCAAGAACCTTCTACTAGTAGAGATGTCCCCTCTATAAGTTATGACCTTCCACCTTCTAAATTAGTAAGGCTAATTTGAAGACTTATGAATCCCATGAGAAATGGAGAACTGGGGGTAGAAGATTAGTAAAGCTAATTTGAAGACTTATGAATCCCATGAGAAATGGAGAACTGGGAGTAGAAGATAGAACCTTCTACTAGTAGAGATGTTCCCTCTACAAGTTATGATCTTCCACCTTCTAGTTCCCGTACCCTACCTTCTACTAGTAGAGATGTCCCCTCTACAAGTTATGACCTTCCACCTTCTAGTTCCCCTATGCCTTCTACTAGTAGAGATGTCCCCTCTACAAGTTATGACCTTCCACCTTCTAGTTCCCTTACCCTTTTCTAGTAGAGATATCCCCTCTACTAGTTATGACCTTCCTCCTTCTAGTTCCCCTACCCTAACTTATTTAATGAATGAGTTGACCTTGCGGCAAAAAAGTACAGAGCTAATAAATAAAGGATTGGAGGTTTAGAATGTAAACGAGACTATGATAGTGAGTACCAACAGAGGCATTCTGACTTTGAGATAGCTTACTACGAAGCTCAGGCCCGACACTATAGAGGTGAGCCTGATGTTACTTTTCTTGAGTGCACCCGATATACTCAGTATCAGCCCAATCCACCTGCTGACCAAGGAGACGAAGTCATAGTTTGGGATTTTGACATTTGATAGTAGTTGATGTACTTTTACTTTTATTTTTGTAATTTTTGTAATAGAAATAGATTTTTGTGTTTGTACTTTCATTTTTATTGTTATGTTTTAATTGGATAATTTTAATTATTGTTATAATTGTTTGGTGTGGTAGTTGAAATTTGTTAAATTGTAATGTGATGTGATTTTCATTTTTGCATTTTAATTGTAATTGTTTTGTTTAGTATTGTGAATGTGTTATTATGTTTGTATAATGTTTAGTTTTGAACTTATTTAAAAATTTCATTACTCATCAAATTCTCTAATGATTTATATGTATATAAAACTACTAATGTTATAGACCAGGTGAAGTAGACCTCTAATGATTTATATGTGTAGAAAGCTCCTAATACTACAGACCAGGTGAAGTAAAAATTTTAAGGCCTGCAAAAATTTCAGAATGATGAAAATGCCTAAAATACTGAGGTATGATTTATATTTAGAATCTTTCTTTCCACCTGTATCATTTCATATTGAAAATTTTAAGTTTGGGGGAGGGAATAAAAAGATTAACTATTAAATTATCAATTTAAATATTTTCAAAAATTATTAATATGATTTTATGTAGTGAATTTAATTCAGGTAATAAGGAATGTTTTTGTAATGAAAATTAATTTTGTAGATTAAGATATTTAGTATAAGAGAATAAAACTATAGTTAACTATTTAAAGTAAAGGAAATTATATTTTGAAGTATTAAGAATTTGGAAATTCATTTGAGAAGAAAAGGTTGGGGCTCAATGATGTAAAATTTATGAAATATTTATAAGGTAAAGGAATGCTTTGAGTTTCAAATTTAGGGAAAGAAAGGTTAGATTATTAAAGGCTATCCAGATATAGTAATCTTCACTTGAAAAAGAAAAAGAAAGGATTGACAGCAATCTTATTAAAGGCTATCCAGATATAGTAATCTTCACTTGAAAAAGAAAAAGAAAGGATTGACAATAAAAGGCTATCCAGATATAGTAATCCTCACTTGAAAAAGGAAAAAGAAAGGATTGACAATAATCCCTGAAAAGAAAAGAAATATATATAGGATTGAAAGCAATCCAAATGAAAAAGAGAAAAGAAAAGAAAGAAAAAAAAATATATGAAAGTGAGGAGAAGCTTGAGGAGATGCCTAATCAAAAATTGGCTTCACTAGACCTACTTAAAAGGAAAACCTAAATACATTCCTGAACTTATATTTATGGATTAGATCTTTTATTAGTAGTGTTCTCATGAAGTTCCTATCATTTGAATATTCTAAGTAACTTAATATTACAACATACAGTCATTCTTAAAATGAATAAAAGACTAGAACTCTTAAACTTGATGACTCGATAATCTTTACTTGAATTTTTTCTGAAAATCTCACTATGATATTTAATTAAATCAAACTTATAGTATTTCTGAATTAAAACTTTACTACAATAGATCATAACTTTTATATAGTACTAAAATTACTTGAGGACAAGTAATAGTTAAGTTTGGAGGATTTTGGCCAAAGGAAAATATGTTGAGATTTTTATACCAATTTTATACTATTTTTTATGATATTGCACTTTAAAGAAAGATAGTTTTGATGTTTTGTTGCAGGTATGATGAATTATGGTCATTGGAGCAAAAAGATGCAAAAAGGAGCGAATTTGGAGCGAAGAGGACCAAAATGTGAAGATTTGAACTAGGGCGCCGACGGCAAGCCCAACGGCTCCGATGAAGAGAATTTCCCAAGACTCCAGATTAAATAATTTAGAAGTCCCGCTGACGGTGCCCTCGAGGCCGCTGATGGCGAGATTGGNGGGGATGGCGGGTGGTGCTAAGCGGCAGCCAGGTAGGCTTCAACGGGCTGTGGCAACTTGCCTTTAGTATTTTATATGAATGACATAAAAAAAATTGGCCAAATTGACCAAATTCTAAATTCATTCAAAATGAACTATAGTGTAAACATCAAATTCATTAAAATTTTCAATTGTATTTGTAAACTTTCATACCAAACACATAAGTTTCTCAAATCTTTATAATACACCAATAATTCACTCAACCAAAAGGCCCCTAAGTTGAAGTCAATAAATACTTAAAAAGAATTAATATATTGTCGGCACTATTTTGGTTTGGGGAGTTGTCCGTTGGAAGCTGTCGGTCATAGGAATCGAAATTCCGTCACCCGCTTCGGAAGGACATTTTAATGTTTAGAAAAATATGAAATCAAACTGACCCCATATTTTTTTCATAATTTAAATGAAAGAGCGTTGTACCGCAAATTCTGTATCTATCCCGAAGGATAAACACAAGACTTGAGGATGAGTCTCGATCAAATGAACTAAGAAATTTATGACGTCCGTTTGGTCTGTGAAACCATTTTATTTGCCGACAATTTACTCTATTTAATATTAAGAATTAAATAGGGCTTATATTAAACTGGGTTAAGACAAGCTTCCTATAAGGGCAAACCCTTATAGTTAATTACATTTTAAATGACTGATGTCACTTAAGAAAATTTTCGATAAAAATCAGGAAATATTATCTTTAAGAATTTCAAAAGGATAGGATTTTTCAACGAGATCGGACGAAGTGGTGTGAAAAGGGATTTGTTCAAATTTGAAACATTTTATTTTTGGAATCCAAATGAGGAAGAACTAGGGGATGTCATAGATCCGGAGGAGAACCTCGATGACCTCCCAAGCTGTCCTATTGTTTGACTTCAGTTTTGAGGAGAAATTATTTAAGTGTTTAAACTGACTTAAACACTAACTTAAATTACCTCATCCTCAAGTCTTATGTTTATCCCTAACTCCTATCACCCGAGATAGTTCAGTTTTTTAGAGTTTAGCCTCCAAAGAAGACTGTTCAGTTAGTGAACTACTTAAGCGAGTGAGACATGCAATATCCCCTCGCATGAAGAAAGAAATTTTTAAGGACGTCCGATCCGCCAAACAATCTCAAAAGTTAACTGAGGCTTTGCCTACTCGTATTCCTGTCTGGTTTCGCTTGGGGAGCAGAGTTGATACCACCATAGTCACCACCGAGTATGTCGTCGCCGGGATCGTAGGTCGTCGACCGATTAAGTCAAGACTGAGTCCAAGAATCCTACCGATCACCCACTATAAAGACATCCCTAAAATTCTAAAGAAAAAGACAAAGAGATTACCCGATACTGTAGCTGGTCTGCACCATGGGGAGCATACTCTGCCTCGATATACCGATGTTTTTGCTAGGTGACCTAAGAAAAATATATTAAAATTTTCATACCTATTTTATACTGTTTTTTTATCATATTGCACTTTAAAAAAAAGTATTTTTGATGTTTTGTTGCAGAAATGATGAATTAGGGTCATTTGAGCAAAAAGATGCAAAAAAAGCAAATTTGGATAGAAAAAGACCAAAATGTGAAGATTTGAACTAGGGCGCCGACGGCGAGCCCAACGGCGCCGACGACGAGATTTTCCCGAGACTTTAAACAAATAAATTAGAAGGCCCGCCGACGGAGAGATTGGCGGTTATGTCCAAATGTGCATTGAATGTGGACGATTTTTGGAGGGATGCTTAGACAACTCTTGGGAAAACTCATCCACATCTTTAAAAGAAGACTTTGGCCGAAAATAACAAGGGGGGCTCAAGAGTTCGAGGAGTTGGAAGGTTAGAACAGCGTCCAAGAGCCTCAGTAGTGTGTAGAGAGTCTAATTGTGAGGAATTCTTTGAGAAATTGTAAGAGTGGAGGGAAGTGAGAGATTTCTTCATCCTTGCCGCTTCAAAGAGGAATTCTGTGTGTTATAAAGAAAGGAAGAGATTCAGAGGAACTTTGAGGAGTTTGCTTGGGGAAAAATTATAGATAAGTGTTATTTACTTATTGTGGTTTGTATGAATTTGCTTTTGTATATGAATTTNAATTTAGAGCAAAAAGGACCAAAATGTGAAGATTTGAACTAGGGCACCGACGGCGAGCCCAACGGCGCCGACAATGAGAAATTCCCGAGACTCCAGATTTAATAATTTAGAAGGCCCGCCAACGGCGCCCTCGAGAGAGCCGACGGCGAGATCGGCGGTTATGTCCAAAAAATGCATTGAATGTGGATGATTTTTTGAGGGATGCTTAGGCAACTCTTGGGAAAACTCATCCACATCTTTAAAGAGAAGACTTTGGCGGAAAATGGAAGAGGTACTAGGGAAGAGGCTCAAGAGTTAGAGATCTTGGAGGTTAGAGAGGTTCCAGTAGTGTGTCTAATCATGAGGAATTCTTTGAGAGATTGTAAGAGCTGAGGGAAAGTGAGAGATTTCTTCCTCATTACCACTTCGAAGAGGAATTCTGTGTGTTTTGAAGAAAGGAAGAGATTCAAGGGAACTTTGAGGAGTTTGCTTGAGGAGGAATTAGAGATAAGTGTTATTTACTTGTGGTAGTTTCTATGACTTCGTTTTGTATATGAATTCTGAGTTCNTCCCCATGAGATCTGAGTAGTTTTCTCTGTCTTTCTCCTTGTCTCAAGATTTGTGAAATAGTGATTTGAATTCATGAAGTCATGAAAATGTTTAAGAAATTGTGATGATCTTTTCATTAATTTACTTTCAATCTTGCATGAAAATGTTTAAGAAATTGTGATGATCTTTTCACTTTGATCTTAATTTACTTTCAATCTGCCCAATTAGAAAATGTTTAAGAAATTGTGATGATCTTTTCACTTCGATCTTCATTTACTTTCAATCTGGCTGAAAATGTTTAAGAAATTGTGATGATATTTTCACTTCGATCTTAATTTACTTTCAATCTGGCTATGTTTAAGAAATTGTGATGATCTTTTCACTTTGAAATGGTAATTTGAATTGGTGAAGCCATAAAAATGTTTAATAAATTGTGATGATCTTTTCACTTCAATCTTAATTTACTTTCAATCTGACCAATTAATTTGTTAAAATATGTTGAGTTTTACAACTAAAGCGAATATTACATCCAAGATTCAGGGAGTTCAAAGCCCCTGGAAGTTGGGAGAAAATAAATAAGAAAATAATATTATTGGGCGTAGAATTGGAGGTTTTAGAGTGGGAAGTTGGGTGCAAATAAATAGGGAAATAATATTATCGGGCGTATAATTGGAGATTTTAGAGTGAGAGACTAAAATCCCCAATTCGGTCCTATTGTTTGGGTGCTGAAGTGTAGATGTTAGCCCTCAGATCCCAATTTGGTCCTATCATGGGTGCTGAAGTGTAGATGTTAGCCCTCAGGCGAGGGGAACATGGGAGCTCCGAAGTGAGATCCGGGGTGCTGATGTGTAGATGTTAGCCCTTAGGCGGGAACGTGGGAGCTCCGAAGTGAGAGTCGGTGCTGATGTGTAGATGTTAGCCCTCAGGTGAGGGGAACATGGGAGCTCCGAAGTGAGAGCAGTGCTGAAGTGTAGATGTTAGCCCTCAGGTGAGGGGAACGTGGGAGCTCCAAAGTGAGAGCCAGTGTGTAGATGTTAGCCCTCAGGTGAGGGGAACGTGGGAGCTCCAAAGTGAGAGCCGGTATCCTCTGATGTTAGCCCTCAGGTGAGGGGAACGTGGGAGCTCCGAAGTGAGAGCCGGTATCCTCCCAGACATGTTAGCCCTCAGGTGAGGGGAACGTGGGAGCTCCGAAGTGAGAGCCGGTATCCTCCCAGCTTTTAGCCCTCAGGCGAGGGGAACGTGGGAGCTCCGAAGTGAGAGCCGGTATCCTCCCAGCCTAATAGCCCTCAGGCGAGGGGAACATGGGAGCTCCGAAGTGAGAGCCGGTATCCTCCCAGCCTAGTCAGCCCTCAGGCAAGGGGAACGTGGGAGCTCCGAAGTGAGAGCCGGTATCCTCCCAGCCTAGCTACGAGCCCTCAGGTGAGGGGAACGTGGGAGCTCCGAAGTGAGAGCCGGTATCCTCCCAGCCTAGCCTCCCCTTAGGCAATTGGAGATTTTAGAGTGACATACTAAAATCCCTAATTCGGTCCTATCCTGGGTGCTGAAGTGTAGATGTTAGCCCTCAGGCGAGGGGAACATGGGAGCTCCGAAGTGAGATCCGGGGTGTTGAAGTGTAGATGTTAGCCCTCAGGCAAGGGGAACGTGGGAGCTCCGAAGTGAGAGCCAGTATCCTCCCAGCCTAGCCACGGATTCAGTAAACAAGCATAGGATTAGTCAATGTTCTTTATAACTGGACCAAAGATGTTGAAGTGTAGATGTTAGCCCTCAAGCGAGGGGAACAATCCTCCCAGCCTAGCCGCAGATTCAGTAAACAAGCGTAGGATTAGTCAATGTTCTTTATGCGTGGACCAAAGGGTAAAGAATAGNAAAATATGTTGAGTTTTACAACTAAAGTGAAGATTACATCCAAGATTCAAGGAGGTCAAAGCCCTTGGAATTGGTGTGCAAATATCTAGGGAAATAAAATTATCGGGCGTAGAATTGAAGATTTTAGAGTGACATATTAAAATCCTTAATTTGGTCCTATCGTTTGGGTGCTTAAGTGTAGATGTTAGCCCTCATGGGCGTAGAATTGGAGATTTTAGAGTGACAAACTAAAATCCCCAATTCGATCCTATCATTTGGGTGCTGAAGTGTAGATGTTAGCCCTCAAGTGACTAAAATCTCTAATTCGGTCCTATCGTTTGGGTGCTGATGTGTAGATGTTAGCCCTCAAGTGAGGGGAACGTGAAAGCTCCAAAGTGAGAGTCGGTATCCTCCCAGCCTAGGAAATAAAATTATCGGGCGTAGAATTGGAGATTTTAGAGTGACAGACTAAAATCCTCAATTGAAATAGGGAAATAAAATTATCGGGCTTAGAATTGGAGATTTTAGAGTGATAGACTAAAATCCCCAATTCAATCCTATTGTTTGGGTGTTGAAGTGTAGATGTTAGCCCTCAGGTGAGGGGAACGTGAGAGCTCCAAAGTGAGAGCCATTATCGGGCGTAGAATTGGAGATTTTAGAGTGACAGACTAAAATCCTCAATTCGGTCCCATTTGGGTGCTGAAGTGTAGATGTTAGCCCTCAGGCGAGGGGAACATGGGAGCTCCGAAGTGAGATCCGGGGTGCTGATGTGTAGATGTTAGCCCTTAGGCAATTGGAGATTTTAGAGTGACATACTAAAATCCCTAATTCGGTCCTATCCTTTGGGTGCTGAAGTGTAGATGTTAGCCCTCAGGTGAGAGGAACGTGGGAGCTCCAAAGTGAGAGCCGGTATCCTCCCAGCCTAGCCGCAGATTCAGTAAATAAGCGTAGGATCAGTCAATGTTCTTTATGCCTGAACCAAAGGGTAAAGAATAGATATGCTCCTATTTGNCCAAGATTCAGGGAGCTCAAAGCCCTTGGAAGTTGGGTGCAAATAAATAGGGAAATAATATTATCGGGCGTATAGTTTGAGATTTTAGAGTGCAGACTAAAATCCTCAATCGAAATAAAATTATCGGGCGTAGAATTGGAGATTTTAGAGTGACAGACTAAAATCCTCAATTGAAATAGGGAAATAAAATTATCGGGCTTAGAATTGGAGATTTTAGAGTGATAGACTAAAATCCCCAATTCAATCCTATTGTTTGGGTGTTGAAGTGTAGATGTTAGCCCTCAGGTGAGGGGAACGTGAGAGCTCCAAAGTGAGAGCCATTATCGGGCGTAGAATTGGAGATTTTAGAGTGACAGACTAAAATCCTCAATTCGGTCCCATTTGGGTGCTGAAGTGTAGATGTTAGCCCTCAGGCGAGGGGAACATGGGAGCTCCGAAGTGAGATCCGGGGTGTTGAAGTGTAGATGTTAGCCCTCAGGCAAGGGGAACGTGGGAGCTCCGAAGTGAGAGCCAGTATCCTCCCAGCCTAGCCACGGATTCAGTAAACAAGCATAGGATTAGTCAATGTTCTTTATAACTGGACCAAAGATGTTGAAGTGTAGATGTTAGCCCTCAAGCGAGGGGAACAATCCTCCCAGCCTAGCCACAGATTCAGTAAACAAGCATAGGATTAGTCAATGTTCTTTATGCTTGGGCCAAAGGGTAAATAATAGGTATGCTCCTATTTGACACAATATAAATTGATCTAATTCAGTTTATCCATTCACTATAATTTCTTGACAAGAAGAATTATGCTTTCTTATATATTGAATATCACAATTAAACATTACTTAATATCATTAGTTATTTATTAGTTATTAAAATTATCTATTAGTGACAGATAAGCAAATTAAACGTCGTTGTTGTGATTAAAGTTTTGCTTTTCTAAAGTCTTTGTCTGTAATTCTAAACTACTCCTTGTATGATCGATATCTAGGACTCCATTAGAGCTTTTATATTACTTGAGCGATACGTATACTTGCGTTGATAAGTGTAACTTTACAATTATTGAATATTTTATACATCCATCTTTATCGAATCCATTACTTGAGCGATACATATACTTGCGTTGATAAGTGTGACTTTACAATTATTGAATATTTAATCTTGATAAGTGTGACTTTACAATTATTGAATATTTAATACGTCCATATTTATCTTATATTTTATTGCATATATAAAGTCGCTGTGAATCATAATGACCAAATCCCAATATCAAGGTACTAAAACTTAAGCCAAACTAATAAGAATCTAGAGTGTCACTCTAGATTTAACTAATTATATGTCCATCAAAACTTATCTCCCTATTTATTTGCACTTCCCTTAAGTGATCGTCATGGCTCTGCCTTGAATCAAGTGTGATATCCACAAGTTAGGTGAAATCATAGCCCTCTTAGGCCATTAAGTTTCTCAAATGATTTTAACCTCACAAGTGGCCAGTTTGCAATATAAATAAAGATTCAGTGACAATGTCATCATAATTTTAAAAGTAAAAGGAAATCTTTAAATCATTCTCATCCCACCAGATTTAGTACCATATGCAAGATGAAAGAAAGAGAACTACCCAAAATTTATGGAGATTAAACTAACACAAAACATTAACATTGATATCCAAGTTTTACAACAAAAACGCAAACGCAAATACCAAATTCCTTATGTGTTCTCCCCAAGAAAACTTCTGTAGTTTTCACTAAGTGACCTCCAAACTTTCTTACACTGAAACACACTCTCCCTTACACTTAAAAATAAAATATGTAAAACTTAACTCACTATTGCCGCCCAATTGTAATTTTGAGGCTCCAAAAGGTCTCTAAGTTTGGTCAAATCATTCTCATTAAATAGAAAATAGAAAATAACCAAGAGTAGCTTCAAACACCTCTCCAAAGTTCATTCAAATTTGATGTATCTTTTAGAAAGGTAGTTACTGGCGTTATAGGCATTATATTCTAATTCGTCGATGGTGTTATGACACCAAAAAGTGCAGTTATCGCGCCACACAAAAATTACCTTTTTTGCTCCATCTTTTTTTCATTTTCTCTAAATGTTTGTTCCATGTACATCAAACTAAAAACATGCAAAATATCGTCCTTTAAATTGCAATATCATAAAAAATGAACATAAAAGGCTTATTAAAGATGACAAAAAACAGGTTATTTTGAGGTAGATCAATCCCTGCACCCATTCTTACCCCCATCCCCACATTAACCCTAACTTCAGTGGGGTTTATAGGCCCACGTTACGTCGATGGAGCAGNGAATTGATTCACTTTATTCATTCACTATAATTTCTTGACAAGGAGAAGGATGTTTTCTTATATATTGAATTTCAAATTAAAAACTTTATTAATATAATTGGTTATTTAAGAGTTATTAAAATTACATATTCATAAAACTTTATTAGTATGATTAGTTATTTAAGATTTATTAAAATTACATATTTATTTCAATTGATTGAATATCACATTAAAAACCTTATTAGTATAATTAGTTATTTAAGAGTTGTTAAAATTACATATTTATTTCAATTGCTTATTAGTGACAGATAAGCAATTTGAATTATATTGTTGTGATTAAGTATTGATTTTCTAAAATCTTAGTTTGTTGTTCTAATATTACTCCCTGTGGGATCAATATCTAGGATTCCATTAAAGCCCTATATTACTTGAGCGATACATATACTTGCATTGATAAGTGTGACTTTATCAATATTGAATATTATATATATACATCTTTATGGAATCTATAACCGTTGTTAAGTTTTTGGTGTCATTGCTGAAGAATTAAATCTTTTAGCTGTAGTATTAAATATTTGTATTCTTAAGCATATATAAAGTCGTTGTCAAGTAACTCCTCTACTACATAAAAATATGACTTATGGTAAAGAATCTAACTTCTAGAGTTCCATTGTTTAGTCTACTAAACATAATAGTGTAACTTAAGAAAAATTCAAAACAACTCTAGTTAATACTAAATGTATAAGAATATTCAGCAATCAAGTCCAAGATTTTTAATTCTCTATTCTTTTCAATAAAAAATGTAAATTGTCATATTAATGTCACTTAGAATATCCATATGAAAAAGAACTTCATAAACTTTACTAGTAAATAAGCTAATACTCAAATAAAAGTTTAGAAAATGTATTCAAGTCTTCTTCCATAAGTTGATTTAAGTGAAGCCAATTTTTAATTAGGCATCTCGTCAAACTTCTCTCCATATTATCTTTTTCTTTTCTTTTCTTTTCAGGATCCTTTTCAATCCTTTTTCTTTTCTTTTCTTTTTTTTCCTTTTTTTCTCTTTTTTTTTAATATTTATAAGGATTACTATATCTAGATAGTCTTTAATGATTTTGAACTTCACTATCCTCCTCTTAAAGTTAAAAACTTTTCACATTCCTTCACTTAACAAATTTATATTAGCTTAAATATTTCATAAAGTTTAATTCTTTTCTTTTTACATGAATCTCTAAGATTTTTAATACTTCAAAAAATACAAATTTCTTTACTTAAAATAGAAAAACATAGTCTTATTCTCTTATACTAAATATCTTAATCTCTAAAATTAATCTTAATTATTGAAAATTTTTACTTAAGCTTACTATATATTTAGAAACATAAATATAGTTATCTAAAGTTATCCCCTAATACCAAAAGTCATGTTAATTTTAAAATCTTTGAAAATATAGTTAAGTGAGGACAAATAAAATTAAGTTTCTTTCTTTAAAAAGGAATTTTTTTTCCCCCAAACTTAAATTTTTAAGAGATTTAGCATGAAGAACTGAAAAAAATAAAGGGTGAAAGAAAATATTAAAAACATAAAGAAAAGACTTCCCTATTGAAGGTTCTGATTTTGAAACTTAATTCTGAAATATTGCTGGTGCTAATATGAAAAGCTACAAAACTTAAAACATTAAATAACACATAATAGATATAAAATCTGCTGAGAAAGAGTTAATTACAATACATTTTACTAAATTCTAACTACTAACATAGAACTAAACTGAATTTCAAATAACAAACAGTTTTACAATCTATACTTCACAACACAACAAAACAGAGTTTCACAATCTAACAACAAACAGTCTCAGCAATATAAAAAAAACAAACAACAAAATAAGAAATTACAATTAAACATAAACTAAAAGAAGGATCACCAATCATCATCATCTTCTTCATCTACTTCCAAATTCTGTCACTGATATGGAGTAAAAATAGGGTGTGTGGGAAACTGAACTAAATGATCACCCTTCATGTTTCTCAGCATCGCATCATCATAAGCAGCAGCTTATTCAAACTTTTTTCGTATCAAATCATCAGTGTGAGTATTTCTAACATCCATGTATTGCATTCTATGATCCATTCTCAAGATATCTCCTTGTTGGATCCATCATCTGCTCCATCAATTCTCGAAGAGTAGGTCCTAGAAGTGAAATGAATATTCCTGATCTTTCTTCCAGAACTCCATCCAACATGAGATTCATATGTCTTTATATTGGTAGGCCCAAGTGGGTTTAGAGGCTCAATCCTCTCTTCCTTAGGTCTGAAGTCAACTCCTGCCTGTTCACAGAGTGTGAAGATCAGGGCAAGGTATGCCAAACCACCAGTGGTCTCTCCCAAAGCAATAGATCTAGTGTCCATATAAATAATAGAGCCTACATTTATCCTTATCACCTGCTGGATACAAAAATTCAGAATGGATCTATCCTTTGTACCCTCACTATGATGATTTGTCGGTATCATTTTAATAGAAATAAAGTAGTGTCAGACCTTAGATACTACATTTAACATAGAAAGAGGAAAGTTTTCCTTAACACCATTCTTAACCTTCCAGGTTCCTCTTTCATCAGTAAGAAAAAAGAAATAATCTCATCGAAGGCCTCTTTCGTAGCAGAAAATGTTTTATACTGGCAACTGCACAGATCTTCCAATTGATAAAACTAATTAATTTTTCTTGGATAAAACTACACCATTTTCCCATAAACAAAAACAAAATCATCAGAAGCCTCTGTAAAATTGGCGTAGAACTCCATCACTACACCAATAATAGCCTCAGCAGTAAAATAACAAAAATTTTCTGACTGTCGAGCATTAATTGATCGCTCGACTTCTCCACCCAGATTTTTAAATCCAAGATCCGGAATCACCATGGTAAATCTAAAAATATTTGATAAAAATTTGAATAAATTCCCAAATTTCTGAAAATCATAATGTAAAATGCTTTAAACTTAAATCTACTAAGTAAGAGTTCTTCATTAAAGGATTTTCTCAAAATTTCTAAAAAATTTCCAAAATTTTTGGATCTCAGCAATGTGAGATACATCCTTGGTGAAAATCTAAAATTTTTAGTTCAAAGTGTAGCTCTTACCTAAAGAAGATGAAATCTGAATTTTTGTTGCCTTGAAATTGCTCCAAATCCAAGCAAATGCAAACCCTAGGTGCAAAATCGAAGGTTGAAGGTGACTCAAAGGTTAAAAATGGAGTTTTACAGTGCAAATCACAAATTTTAAGGGGTTTAGGCTGCTCTTGGGTCGAGGGCACCGTCGACGCCCATGCCAGCGTCATCGGCGCTGAAGGCCTAAAAATTCCTTTTTTTCAATTTTTTTAATTTTCAATTCCCTTTAAATTTTCTCCAAAGTCTTTTTAGTATTTTTAAACTCAAACTTTGATCTAACAATGATTCACAAACAAATATTTTCACAAACATCAACAAACTAACTTTTATATATGAAAATATACTTTTACAAATACATTTTTCTAATCACACTTTTACACTCATATAGCAAACTAAATTATAAATCAGGGTCAAAATCAAGCCACAACACTAAACGCTGACACAAAACTATACACACAATCAAGTTCATAATTCTAAAGCAAAGAAAACTAAATCAAATCCACACAATAGCATTAAATACATAAATATTTTAAACTAGTAGAGAGCCCAAATTATTCAATTATTTTGCCTCATCTTCGGTGCTTTCTCCTCCTCTAATATCTCTCATAGACTGGTAATAAATGTACAGATTATAGAAGGGTTGGCAGAAATGATCTCTCAAATTTTCTTTGACCCATCCTTTATCCTTAACATCTGCAGTAATCCTGCTTCAAATGTTCCAGTATGATCAAAATTCTCCTTCATCCTTTAATCTAGGTGATTGAAAAGGTACTTAAAATCTCTTATTGCATTCGTAATACTCTGAAGTTCTATTTCAATATTCTTCAATTTCTTTTCTAAAGCAAGTGAACTTCCAGCTATTGGTGGCATCAATAGAGTTGAAGCATGTGATGAATGATCCAAGATAGTATCTAATGCTTCATTTCCATTCCCAACATTATTATCATCAATAGGAATCATGGGCTCCCAAGGTAATAAAACTTTTTCCCAACTTTCATATGGAACTTGAGATTGACTACAAAGTAGGATAATTATGGATGGATGCCCAAGTCCATGAATTGACCCATTCATAATAATACCCATAACAGATTTAAAAATGATAGATCCTACATCAATGGGTTTTTCCATTTGAATGTAATAATTTAAAATAGCACTTTATTTGATGACTCTACTAATCTTCATAGTAGGGAGTAATTTTGCAAAAAAGAAGAAATGACACTACTTTGATATTAGATTAAGTGATGAAGCAGCGAAACTAACATATCCCTCATCTTGCATTTCCCAAATATCACTTTTATTTGTTAGAAAATCATAGACATCTTGCATCAAATCTCTGATGGGGATAAAATTTGTATAATGACAGGTTGGAACGTTTTCTATTATATACAAATCATTAATTCACGCCGGAGTAAATGGTACAGCCTTACCTTATATGAAGACAACTCCTTGGGTAATTCCATGTAAGTTGGCATAGAATTCCTTCACCACTGGTACAACAACTGTAGCGGTAGTGTAGCACAGAACTTCCCAATATCTTTGTACAATGATTTTATCAATCAGAGAACTTGGATTAATCAATCCATGATTGACAAAGCTTCTCTCCTTGATCAATCTCTTCTTTGTAATAATTTTTTTGTATAATCTCTACGCATCAAAACTGATAAACATTCTTCTATTGAAAACTCCATACCTGTAAGTATTTCTAGAATTGGAAGCCATGGAATTGAAAAAAAAGGAAATTTCTAGTCGTCCAAGGCAGTTTTTAGGACTTTATAAATACCTACCGGTAGTTATTACTGAGCAAAATCCTGCCAAATTCATCCTAAACTGTGTAAACTGTTATCGGTGTCATGGTTAGTTTAGCGGGCACCATCGACGCTAGAGGCCAAAATCGTGACTTTTTTTTTGTTCAATTCAATTCTAAATTTTCCTCCAATGCCAATACTTGTCATAATATGTAATATACAAAATTGTGTAGGATTATTATCTACTAATATATAAAACACTTATCAAATAAAATTGTAATACATAGATATATATATTTTTTATATATATGGGTTGCCTCCCACGAAGCGCTTGGTTTAACGTCGTCAACCCGACGTACCATTTGTTTAGTTGGGTTGACTTAACATTAAAAATTATTTAAATTATGGTATGTGCCCTTTATAATAATGTTTTAATCAATGCCCATTAACTTTAAATATCTTTCCATAATTAGGGTCTTTAATAACAATAGTTCCATAATGATAGACTTTAATCACTTTATATGGTCCTACCCATCTGGATTTCAGTTTTCCTGGAAATAATCTCAATCTTGTATTATATAACATAACTTCTTATCTAGGTTCAAACTTCTTCTTAACAATCTTCCGATCATGTCATATTTTCATTTTTTCTTTATAGATTTTTGCATTATCATATGTTTCATCTTTAATCTCCTCAAGTTCATGGAGTTGTAATAATCTTTTCTCACCAGCATCTTTTAGATTAAAATGAAATTCCTTAATAGCCAAAAATACATTATGCTCCAATTCTACTGGTAAGTGACATGTTTTTCCAAAAATAAGTCTATATAGGGACATTCCTATAGGAGTCTTATAAGCAGTTCTGTATGCCCATAATGCAGTATATAATATAGCAAACCAATCTAATTTATAGGGATTTACAGGTTTTTCTAAAATTTGTTAAATTTCATGATTTGACATCTCTGTTAGACCGCTAGTCTGAGGATGATAAGCAATAGAGAATCTATGTATAATAACATATTACTTAATCAATTTTTAGTTTTTATTATTCCTAAAATGAGATTCTCCATCAGTAATAAGTACTCTCGACATTTCATATCTTGTAAAAATATTTTTAATTAAAAATTTAGAAACACTCCAAGCATCACATCTGGGTACAACAATAGCTTCAATCCATTTGGGCATATAATCAACAACAAGTAATATATTATAAATTTCCAAATGAAGGCATAAATGGTCCCATAAAATCTAATCCCCACACATCAAAAATTTCAACTTCTAATGTGTAATTTAGAGGCATTTCATTTCTTCTAGAAATATTTCCTACTCGTTGACATTGATCACATATTTTAATATATTCATTAACATCTCTAGAAAGAGTTGGCCAATAAAATTCAGCTTGCAAAATCTTATATGTAGTTCTATTTGTTCTAAAATGTCCTCCAAACTTAGAATCATGGCATTTTTCAATTATCTGTTGAGTTTCCTCATAAGGCACATATCTTTTAATAATAGATCTTTACATTGTTTATATAAATATGGGTCATCCCAAAAATAGAATTTTGAATCATAAATGAATTTCTTTAGTTGTGGATTTTTAATATCAGGTAATAAGATATCACTTACCAAAAAAACTTATTATATCAGCATACCCGATACATTCATTTCATCAATACTATATAATTGTTCATTAGGGAAATTTCTAAAATTTCATTAGCAAAATTAGTTAATATTTCTCTTTCTAGTCTAGATAAATGATCAGCTATTTGATTATCATTTCCCTTTCAATAAACTATGGTAAAATCAAACTCTTGCAATAGAAGTATCCATCTAGGTAATCTTGATTTAGCATCCTTCTTTTGCCATCAAGTATTTAATAGCAGAATGATCTGTATGCACTATACATTTAGTTCCAATTAAGTATGGTATAAATTTATCAAATGCATTGTAATAACTAATAACTCTCTTTCAGTAGTAGTATAATTAATTTGAGCATCATTTAGAGTTTTACTAGCATAATATGTTACTTTAAAAATTTTGTTGTGCCTTTGTCCTAAAACAGCCCCAATAGCATAATCACTAGCATCACACTTTATTTCAAATGGTTTTTCCCAGTCTGTGGAACTATTATAGGTGTAGTGATTAATTTTTCTTTCAATAATTCAAATGCTTTTATGCATTCATCATTAAAATCAAATTTCATATCTTTTTCTAAAAGTTGGCATAATGGCTTAGTTATTTTCAAAAAATTGTTTATGTAGCACTTGTAGAAACTAGCATGTCCTGGAAAACTTCTTACCCCTTTAACATTAGTAGGAGGTGGTAATTTTTTAATAACTTAAATTTTTGCAGGATCTACTTTCATGCTATTTTCAGAAATTTTATGCCCAAGTACAATACCTCCTGCAACCATAAATTGACATTTTTCCCAATTTAGTACTAGGTTGATTCTTTCAAATACTTCCAGGACTTTTTCTAAATTGTTTAAACATAATTCAAACAAAGTTCCAAATATAGAAAAATTATCCATAAACACTTTCATTTCATGTTTAATAAAATTGTTAGAAATTGACATCATACATCTTTGAAATGTTGCAGGTGCATTGAATAGTCCAAAAGGCATTCTACGAAAAGCAAATGTTTTATATGGGCTTGTAAATGTTATTTTCTCTTGATCCTCTAGAGTAATTAGAATTTTGTGATAACCGGTATATCTATCTAAAAAGCAATAATATTTGTTTCCAGCCAATCTATCCAATATTTGGTTTAGAAAGGGTAAAGGAAAGTGATCTTTTCTGGTGGCCATGTTTAATTTTCTATAGTCAAGATAAATTTGTCAACTAGTAACTTATCTTATTAGAACTAATTCATTTTTCTCATTTTCTTCAACGGTCACTCCACCTTTCTTTAGATTATAGAGAATTAAACTTACCAAAGCATTTTCTAAAATAGGATATATAATTCCAGCATCTAGTCATTCTAAAATTTCTTTTTTAACAACTTCTTTTATTATTGGGTTTAATCTCCTTTGAGGATCAGCTTTAGGTTTGTACTGTTTATCTAATAGAATTATGTGCATAGAAATAGTAGGACTAATTCCCTTAATATCTGCTAAAGTCCATCCAAAAGCCTTTTTATATCTTTTCAACATGTCTATTAATTTTTGTTCTTGAATTTCAATTAACTCAGAAGGTATAATAACAAACAATGTAGGTGGCTCTCCTAAAAATATATATTTTAAATGGGCAGGTAATATCTTCAGTTCAAGTTTAGGTGGTTTAATACTAGAAGAAATAAGATTTTTATTATCGTTTTTTAACGAGTCTAAAGTTTCAAATTTGTCGTGAATATAATCCAAATCCATTTCTTTTATCTCATCCTTGTTCTCAAAAAAATCTCCTTGCTTTAATTTATCATTGAACTCATTCTTAAATTGCTCATTACTCAGATAATTAATTACTTCCATCCTGAAACATTCATTATCTTTCTCTATTGCAGGATATTTCATAGCTTTTGCTATATTAAATGATACTTCTTGATCATTAACTCTCATTATTAAATCTGCTTTTTGCGCATCTTTAGCAGCTCTCCCTATTGCAAGAAATGGTCTCCCCAAAATAATAGGAATCTCTTTATCTTCCTCCATATCTAATACTACAAAGTCTACAAGAAAAATAAATTTATCCACTTTTACTAATACATCTTCTATAACTCCTTTTGGATAAGTTCTTGATCGATCAACTAACTGAAGAGTTATAATAGTAGGGGAAATCTCTCCCAAATCTAAATGTTTAAAGATCGATAGAGGCATAAGATTGATACTCGCTCCTAAATTACATAAATAATTTACAAAAAACTTTTCACCAATAGCATAAGGTATAGTAAAACTACCAGGATCTTTTAATTTTTCAGGGAGCTTTTTCTGAATAATAGCACTACACTCTTCACTGAGTGCAACGGTCTCATGATCTGTAAACTTCCATTTCTTGTTTAGTATATCCTTCATAAATTTCACATAACTTGGTATTTGTTCCAAAGCTTCAACAAAAGGAATGTTTATCGTTAACTTCTTAAGGATTTCCAAAAATTTTGTGAATTGTTTATCTTTATTCTTCTACTTCAGTCTTTGAGAAAATAGAGGTAATAGTTTTTTCTAAAAGACTTTGTATTTGTTCATTTTCATTTGGTCACTTTCCATTTCTTCCTTCTCTTCATCAACTTCAATTTCTCCTTGGATCCTTGTTTCAACTTCTTTTCCACTTTGTAATTGAATAGCTTTAATTTGCTCGTTGTTTTGATCTTTTGGATTAACTTCCATAGTACTTGCAAGAATTCCAGAAGGTCTATTATTGAGTACAGTAACAATATGTACTAATTGATTTTAATATTTCTAATAGCATCCCCTTGATTCTGTATTTGATTTCTCATGTTCAACATTACTTCTTCCTTTATCAACTTCTTTTCCTTAACTTTTGGGTCAGGGTTAGCATTAACTTTAGGAGGATAATAAGGCTGATAATTAGGATTTACTTGGTTGTTCAAATTTTTGGAGGGATTCACCAAATTGTTATAATTATTCCAACTAAAATTAGGGTGATATTTCCATCTAGGGTTATAATAATTAGAATAGGGTTTTTTATTTCAATTATTTATAGCATTTAAAGTTTTCTAAGATGATTGAGTATCAATTATCTACTTTAGTGAATTTTCCTCTAATACTGGGGGTATTTGAGAATAGTTCACTCCAATTTGATCAATCTTTTTTGATATAACAGCAAGTTGAGAGCCTAAGATAGAAATTGCATCAGATTCATGAATACTAGCTACTCTCTGAAGATTTACCAGCTGAGAGGGCCATTGAAAATTATTAGTAGCCCATTCTGGAGATGTCGGCGCTAGTGGCCAAAAATTTGTGACTTTCATTTTTCGTTCAAATTAATTCCAAATTTTTCTCCAATACCAATAATTGACTTAATTTATAATAAATGAAATTATGTAGAATTATTATCTATTAAAATATAAGACACTTATCAAACAAAATAGTAATACATAAATATATATGTATGGGTTGCCTCCCACAAAGCGCTTGATTTAACGTCGTCAGCCCGACACACCATTTGTTTAGTTAGGTTGACTTAACATTAAAAGTTCTTTAAATTGAGATATGTGCCCTTCGTAATAATGTTTCAGATGATGTCCTTTAACTTTAAATACCTTTCAAGTGTTAGGATCTTTAATAACAACAGTTTCATAATGATAGACTTTAATCACTTTAAATGGTCATAACCATCTATGTGGATTTCAATTTTCCTGAAAACAATCTCAATCTTGTATTATATAATAGAGTTTCTTATCCAGGTTCAAATTTCTTCTGAATAATCTTTCAATCATGCCATATTTTCTTTTTTTTTTATAGATTTTTACATTATCATATGCTTCATTTCTTATTTCCTCAAGTTCATTGAGTTGCAATAATCTTTTTTAACCAGCACCTTTTAGATTAAAATTAAATTCTTTAATAGCTCCAAATGCTTTATGCTCTAATTCTACTGGTAAGTGACATGTTTTTCCAAATATTAGTTTGTATGGGGACATTCCTATAAGAGTCTTATAAGCAGTTCTTTGTGCCTATATTGCAGTATCTAGTCTAGCAGACCAATCCAATTTATAAGGATTTATAGCTTTTTCTAAATTACGTTTAGTTTCACGATATGATATCTCTGCTAGACCGCTAGTTTGAGGATGATAAGAAGTAGAAAATCTATGCATAATATCATATTTCTTAATTAATTTTTTAATTCTTTTAATCCTAAAATGAGATCCTCTATCAGTTGAAAAAAAAATTTAATTAAAAATTTAGAAACACTCCGAGCATTACATCTGGGTACAGTAATAACTTCAATCAATTTGGACATATAATCAATAGCAAGTAATGTATATATAAGTTTCTAAATGAAGGCATAAATGGTCCCATAAAATCTAATTCCCACACATCAAAAATTTCAACTTCAATGTGTAATTTAGAGGCATTTCATTTCTTCTAGAAATATTTCCTACTCGTTGATATCTATTGCACATTTTGTATATTCATTAAAATCTTTAGAAATAATAGGCAAATAAAATCTATCTTGCAAAATCTTATATGCAGTTTTATTTGTTCCAAAATGCCCTCCATATTCAAAATCATTGCTTCTTTCAATTATTTATTGAGTTTCTTCATAAGGCACACATCTTCTAATACTTAGATCTTTACATTGTTTATATAAATATGGTCATCCCAAAAATAATCCTTTAACTCATATATAAATTTCTTTAATTGTGGATTTTTCATATCAGGTGGTAAAATGTCACTTACAATATAATTCACTATGGCAGTATACCACGATACATCCATTTCATCAATACTATATAGCTGTTCATCAGAGAAATTTTCTAAAATTTCATTTGCAAAATTAGTTATTATTTCTATTACTATCCTAGAAAAATGATGAGCTATTTGATTATCATTTTCCTTTCTATCAATCACAATAAAATCAAACTCTTGTAATAGAAGTATCCATCTAATTAATCTTGGTTTAGCACCCTTCTTTTGCATTAACTATTTAATAGTAGAATGATCTGCATCCACCATACATTTAGTTCCAATTAAATAATATCTAAATTTATCAAAGGCATAAACAATAGCTAATAACTTTCTTTCAGTAGTAGTATAATTAATTTGAGCATAATCACTAGCATTGCACATTATTTCAAATGGTTTTTTCCAGGCAGGTGGTACTATTATAGGTGCAGTGACTAATTTTTTCCTTAATAATTCAAATGCTTTTATGCATTCCTCAACAAAATCAAATTTCTTATCTTTTTCTAAGAGTTGGCATAGCAGCTTATTTAATTTTGAAAAAAAATTTATGTTGCGTCTGTAAAAACCAGCATATCCTAGAAAACTTCTCACCCCTTTAACATTATTAGGTGGTGGTAATTTTTTTATAACTTGGATTTTTGCAGGATCTAGCTCCATGCCTTTTTTATAAATTTTATGCCCAAGCACAATACCTCCTGCAATCATAAATTTACATTTTTCCCAATTTAATACTATGTTGACTTTTTCACATATTTTTAGAACTTCTTCTAAATTATTAAGACATAACTCAAACAAAGTACAAAATATAGAAAAATCATCCATACACACTTATATTCCATGATCTATAAAATTGCTAAAAATTGACATCACAGATCTTTGAAATGTTGCAGGTTCATTGCATAATCCAAAAGGCATTCTACAAAAAGCAAATGTTCCATATAGGCTTGTAAATGTTATTTTCTCATGATCCTTTAGAGCAGTTGGAATTTGATGATAACTGATATATCTATCTAAAAAGTAATAATATGTATTCACAACCAATTTATCCAACGTTTGGTCTAGAAAGGGTAAGGGAAAGTGATTTTTTCTAGTGACCATATTTAATTTTCTATAGTCAATACAAATTTGCCAACCAGTAACTTGTCTTATTGATATTAATTCATTTTTCTCATTTTCTTCAATAGTCACTCCTTTCTTCGGAATACTGTGAATTGGGTTTACCCAAGCACTATCTGAAATAGGATATATAATTTCAGCATCTACCCATTTTAAAATCTCTCTTTTAACAACTTCTTTCATTATTGGGTGTAATCTTCTCTGAGGATCAGCTTAAAGTTCATATTCTTTCATTATTGGGTTTAATCTCCTCTAAGGATCAGCTTTAGGTTCGTATTGTTCATCTAATATAATTCTGTGCATACCAAATTGAAGGACTAATTCCTTTAATATCTGCTAAATTCCATCCAAAAGCCTTTTTATACTTGTTTAACATTTCTGTCAACTTTTATTCTTGAATTTCAGTTAACTCAGAAGATATAACAACAGACAATGTAAACGACTCTCCTAAAAATACATATTTTAAATGGGCAGCTAAAATCTTCAATTCAAGTTCAGGTGGTTTAATACTTGAAGGAATAAGATTTTTACTATCATTTTCCAACAAGTCTAACGTTTCAAATTTGCCTTGAATATAATCCAAATCTTCTCCTTTTATTTCATCTTCATTCTCAGAAATTTCTCCTTCCTTTAATTTATCTTCACCCTCATTATTAAATTTTTCACTACTCAGATAATCAGCTACTTCCATCCTAAAACATTCATTATCTTTTTATATTGCTGGATATTTCATAGCTTTTGTTATATTAAATTTTTATTTTTGATCATTAACTCTCATTATTAATTCTCCTTTTTGAACATCTATTACAGCTCTTCCTGTTGCAAGAAATGGTCTCCCTAAAATAATACGAGTCTTTTTATCTTCCTCCATATCTAATACTATAAATTCTACAGGATAATAAATTTATCCACTTTTACTAGTATATCCTCTATAACTCCTTTTGGATAAGTTATTGATCATCAACTAACTGAAGTGTTACAGTAGTAGGGAAAATTTCTCCCAAATCTAAACATTTAAAGATCGATAAGGGCATAAGATTGATACTTGCTCCTAAATCATATAAAGCTTTTTCATAAAATTTTTCACCAATTGCAGAAGGTATAGTAAAACTACTAGGATCTTTTAAATTTTCAGGAAGTTTTTTCTGAATAATAGCACTACACTCTTCACTGAGTGCAACGATCTCATGATATGTAAACTTCCTTTTCTTATTTAGTACATCCCACTCTTCACTGAGTGCAATGGTCTCATGATCTGTAAACTTCCTTTTCTTATTTAGTACATCCTTCATAAATTCGACATATCTTGGCATTTGTTCAAAAGCTTCAACAAAAAGAATATTTATTGTTAATTTCTTAAGGATTTCCAAAAATTTTGTAAATTGTTTATCTTTATTTTTCTGCTTCATTCTTTGAGGAAACAGGGGTAATGGTTTTTTTAAAGGACCTATGTTTGTTCATTTTCATGTTGATCATTTTCCATTTCTTCCTTCTCTTCATCAACTTCAGATTCTCTTTGGATCCTTGTTTCAACTTTTTTTTCACTTTGTAATTGAACAACTTTAATTTGCTCTTTATTTTGACATTTTAGATTAACTTCCACAGTACTCGGGAGAATTCTAGAAGGTCTGTTACTAAGTACAGTAGCAATATGTCCTAATTGATTTTTAATAATTATAATAACAGCCCCTTGATTTTGTATTTGATTTCCCATATTTAACATCACTTCTTCCATCATCAACTTCTTTTCCTCAACTTGTGGGTTAGGATTGGAGTTAAATCTTGGAGGATAATAAAGCCAAAAATTAGGATTTCATTGATTGTTCAGATTTCCAGATGGATTCACCTGATAGTTGTAATTGTTTCAGCTAAAATTAGGTTGATTTTTCCATCTATGGTTAAAATAGTTAGAATAGGGATTGTTATTTTGATTATTTATAGCATTTAAACTTTCATAAGATGGTTGAGTATTAATAATCTGTCATAGTGATTTTTTCTCTAATATTAGGGGTATTTGAGAATAGTTCACTCATATTTGATCAATATTTTTAGAAATAGTAGCAATTTGAGATGCCAAAATAGAAATTGCATCAGAATCATGAATACTGACTACTCTCTTAAGATTTAACCTTTCAGAGGGCCATTGAAAATTGTTAGTAGTTATTTCTTCAATTAAAGAATATGCTTCATCAAAAGGTTTTGACATTAATGATCCACATCAGCAGCAATCTATAATAGATCTTAGTGATCCTACTAATCCATTGTAAAAGGTTTGAATTATTAACCAATTTGGCAAAGCATGGTGTGGACATTTTCTAAAAAGATCTTTAAATCTTTCCCAGGATTCATATATCGGTTCCCCTTCAAACTGACAAAAAGATGTAATATCATTTCTAAGCTTAGTGATTTTCAAGGGTGGAAAATATTTAGCTAAGAAATTTTGTTATAGTTCTCCCCAAGTTTTAATAAATCTAGGTGCTAATGAATTTAACAAAGCCTTGGCTTTATCCCTTGATGAAAAAGTCTAAGCCTAACAACATCATTAGACACTCCGCCATATTTAAATGTAGCACAAATCTTAAGAAAACTAGCAAGATGTAAATTAGGATCTTCAGTAGGTGATCCTCCAAACTGATTATTTTGTACCAATTGGATAATAGCAAACTTAAGATCAAATGAATTAGTAGCAACATCAGGATTTTGAATAGTCAACTGAAGTTCATCTGCTGTTGGATTCACATAATCTTTTAAAGGTTTTTGTCGATTCTCAATTATTAAATTTTCTAAATTATTTGTTATTTCTTTTAATTTTCTTATTTCTCTTTGTTGTTTTCATTTTTTTCTAATAGTACATTCTAACTCTGAATCATAAGGTACTAAGCCTTCAGATCCAATATTTCACATAAACAAATAAAGTAAGCAAAGTAAAAATTTTTTTTTGGATTTTTTATTTTTTTATATTTTTAATTTTTATATATTTTTTATACTATATATATTATCTCTAAATTTAATAATTTATCAAAACTATTTAATTTACCTAAATTTAATTGTTACCTTCCCCAGGCAACAATGCCAAAAACTTGATTCAGATTTTTATATGTAAGGATTTATGAAGTTGACATCACTACAATGCCAAAAACTTGATCCTTATATGAAAAGTAAGTTGGGCAAAATATATATAATTATAGACAATTAATAATGAGATTCTATGCAAGTATACGTATCATTATCAAGTAATAAAAGACTTTCTATTTAAACCTCAAATATCGATCCCACAAGGAAGGTGTAAATTGGCAAATATAAGTTTTACTAGAAAATTTACAGAAAAACAAATGAAATCCCTGTCACTAATTTCGAATGTTGAGATGTTATCAAAACTAAAGTAGTTAACTATTAGCAAAATAAAAATGCAAATTTTAAAAAGCAAATACTAATCTACTAACTATGTTTATGTAATGAAGATTTCTTATATGAAAAAAACATCCTTCCCACTATAATGAAGTTTTGGTGAAATGAGATGAGATGAATGTTTATAATATGTATTATGCCAAATAGGAGCAATTATAATTCTCTACCCTAATACAGTGCATAGAAAATTATTGGCTAAACCTAGCCCTAAATCCGTGGCTAGGCTAGAAGGATACTGGCTCCCACTCCAGAGCTCCCACTTCCCTTCACGTGAAGGCTAACTCTCGCTTTAGTTTTTAAAAATTAAGACTAAATTAGGGATTTTAGTCTGTCACCCTAAAGATTCTCCAATTCTATACCCAACAAAGAATATTTCTCTATTTATTTGCACTTAATTTCATGAACAGATTTCTCCTCTGTGAAATCAAATGTGATCCTCACTCTGTTGATAAACTCATACTCCATTTCCCGGATCATATATTTCACAACATATTTTAACAATTCAATTGGCCAAATTGAAATGTAAATTAAGTTCGGAGTTGAAAAACATCACAATTTATTTTATATTTTAATATTGGCACATCATATTATATCTTCATTTCACTATATCTCAGAGTAGGGAGAAAGATACTCAGACTTCATGAGAAAGATACAACAAAACACAAATTTCATATATAAATGAAAGTTCATACAACACTAATAAATAAACAAAATTTATCTGAAACTCTTTCTCAAAGCAAATCCCTTGTAGCCTTTCCTTAGAAATGTAGAAAGAAGATATCTCTCTTTTTTTCCCTTCTCCAACACTATTACAAAAAGTTTCACACTAAATATCGCCACACAAACTCTAAACTATAAAAGAAAAATCACTAACGGACTCCAATATTCTGGTGGAATGTAGATGGATTATGAAGAATGACAAAAATGGAGCGTGGAGGAATGTCTTTGAGCGAAAGGAGTCACTTTTCTGATGAATTTTGGCCCCACATAAAGCCCAAGGTCGTTCTCCAAGAGGTGCCTCCAAAGTCTCTTAAAACATTGTCCAAATACATCGAACCTTCTAGAAACGGGGGGTTGAACCGCCTTTGGCGCCGTCGGTGCTGAGTAAAAATTTCAGTTGTTCTGTTGTTCGGCGTCGTCGGTGCTGCCCTTAGTGCGGCCGACGTTGAGTACTTCTTCAAAAATGTCATTTTGACTCCAAATTCTATCCTTTTTGCTTCCTTTTTGCTTTAAGTTCTAAAAATTAACAAACTGCAAGAAAACATCAAAATACATTCCATTAAGGTGTAATATCACCAAAATAAGTATAAAATCTGGGTCAAAAAATGCAAATATTTTTAATGTATCAATCTCCCAAAATTTTGGATCAGATTCTTTTTAGATAATTCAAATTCTAAATCAAATTCTTCTAGGTTACTCTTTTGTTTAGGGTTGTCTTTCAATTCTTCTCTTTTATTTTGAGTAAATGGTAAATGTGGTCATTCTATATTTATCTTAGTTGAAGAAAAGGTTTTTCTAATTCCTTAGGAATTTTTTTTATTGTCCTGTCAATCTTCTTATCCTCATTTCTCAACTCAAAGTTCTTTTGAAATATATCCTCAAATTCTCTACTAAATATTAGTTTGATAATTTTAAATTGCTCATCATTCATCTCCTTAGGGTTTATCTCAGGGCCACTTGGTAAAATCTTTTGGGAGTAACTATTAGTTGCATTAATAATCTGCCCCGGTTGGTTTTCTATATTCATTATTGTAATCTCTTGATTTTCCAGCTCACTCTTTCAACTTTCCAACTAACCAACCAATTGAATCACATCCTATTCTAACAGTGACTTCTCCTCATTACATGGGTTAAAGTTAAATCCCTAAGGAAAAGAAAGTTCATTATTATAATAGCCATGATTATTCCAACTGCATGTTCGATTAAATTTATTATTTTCCTAAAATTGGTCTTCTCCTCCGAAATTATTATTCCTGTTAAAATTCAAATAATTTTCCCAACCTGGACTATAATAATCAGAATAAAAATTATGTATCTTTTGGCCAGTTTCAATCTATTGTCCAAATGAATTGTCCTATATAATTGAGGTTCCTTGAGGATATCTTTCTATGTATTGATCCAACTTCCTCTCAATATCTTCAACCTGAGAAATTAAAATTGTAAGCATATATTTTTGAAAATTTGCCACTATCTTGGGGTTTACTCTTTCAAAGCCACTAGAATTATAATCCAAATATGAATATTTATTATATCATTGATCTATCATTTCTACATTAAGTTCATGGAGTCTTTGAAAATCTCTCCTAATAGTTCTCTCCAAATCTGACTTGTAAAATTCAAAGTCTGCAGCTTCTGAACTATACATACAAATCTAAAGACTTAACTAATAGGATAGATATAAAAAAATATGATTTTGGTATTTTGGATTTTTTTTTAAAATAAACACACAATAATTAAACACACTATATAATAACACTATAAATTCTAAATCTAAGTCTTACAAGTTTAACTAAAATTCTCCTAAGTTCTTACCGTAGCTTCCCCGACAACGGCGCAAAAAACTTGATGCGCCTCTTGTGTGTGTTGTTTTTCTGCGTGTTTTATGTCAATTTAAATCTCCAGTAGCAGTGCCGAAAATTTAACCCGTCCCGAAATTATGCAATAATTTAGCATTCAAAAACATAAAAAAACTTGATCCAATTTATATTAAGTAGTTAATGTGCAAAATCAAAATGTAATAAAATATATAAAATAGTTCACACACTAGTGGTTCTACGCAAGTGCATGTATCACTTCAAGTAATATATGGCTTTTTTTAAAAACCCCAGTATCAATCCCACTGAGAAGTGCAGTAAGAAATCACTTGGGCTAATTCTAGTATACAAGTATCAAGCCTTAGTTTAGAAGATGCAAATTCTTATGATAATTACATAAATCAAAATATTCAAACTATAAAAATTAAAGTAAAAAAGGACAAGATAAAATGGGTTTAATGAATGCTAATAGAAGTGTAATTAATATAACTAAGTTTACTAAATTAATTTCTAAACTTTAAAGTTAAATTTACTAAGACTAAAAAAAGTTTTACGACGAATAGCTCAAATTTAAGAAATCATCCTTCCCCTTTACAATAAGTACTGGTTAGTGAAGTAATTAAAATAATTTAAAATTTTATATAATTTATTTTTTGGCAAAGAGGAGTTATCCTATTCTTTACCCTTTGTCAAGTGCATAAAAAACATTGACTAATCCATAGTTTGGTCCCTAATTTCATGGTTAGGTTGGGAGAATACCGGCTTTCACTCAAGATCTCACACTTCTCAATCTCACATTATTTTCCAATCAATTGGACTAAATTGGTGATTTTAATCTGTCACCTTAAAATCTCAAATTCTGCATCCAACAAAATATATTTTCCTATTTATTTTCACTCAACCCTATGGATTACATTCTCACCCTTGAAATTGAATGTGACTTTTACCTTGTTGTAGAAAGCATAACATTTTTGGATGTATGTTTCTCAACAAATTTTAACATTTTGATTGGCCAAATCAAAAAGTAAATGAAGATCAGGGTTTGAATCAACACAAATTATTGACAATTAAAACTGTATAAAACAAAATCCATTCTTCACGAAACCAAATCTCATTGTAGGGAGAAGGATAAAGAAGACTACCCATAATTCATGAGAAGGATACAAAAAAAAACATGCATTTTATATATAAAAATAAGTATACAAATAAAGAAAGAAAAGAACACAACTTATCTCACACTCCTTCCCAAGCAAATCCTTGTAAGATCCATTTAAGCACTTTCTCTCTTTACAATCACACTCAATTCTCTCTTAGAATTGTAATGAAGAAGAAATCTCTAACCTTCTCTCTCCTCTCACAACCGAAGAATAAGCTCTCTTCTCTAAAGCATTCCTCTCACTCTCACACCACACTCATGCCCTAGACTCCTCTCCTTTTTAATTAGGGGCTGCCTCCTTTCAAAAAAAATTTAAAATTCCCTCAAAATTCTCTCCAAAAGTCACATCTTTTGAATCCCAAAAGACATGTCATTCATTCAAGAGACACATCCCAGTCACATGAAAATAAATGTAGAAATACTCAATCATTCATGGATCAGGTCATTCATCATTGAAAAATGGGTAGCCTCGGAAGCAAAATCTGAAAACCTACATGGGGGCAAGAGTAGCACAGGCATGGAGCAGAGAAGACTTGAAGACATTTTAATCCTAGGTAGAATTTTGTGTATCCCCATAATGAGAATGTATTATCGTTCCAAGTCTTATATTTATCATTAATTACATAAAAATGGTTAAGTAAATTTTTTTTAATTGTACATACGATCCCATATTCAGCTAACACTTGAAGAACTTGAGAAATTCATGTATATGATGGTCAAAATCTAACCGACACTCAAGAAACACGAACTGACATATTGGCAGAGTTTCCATCAAAGCAGTATAACTGATAGTGATGGGTAACGTCTGATCGATTTAAATTTTCCAAGTAATTGATAAAGGCGAATAAAAAATCTTATTAGTACATCAGAAAAAAGATTGACCCACAATGGACATGCATCATAAAAATTCATACCTCCAAGCTCGAAATGGGTCAAGTTCTAGCAGTGATTCTCTACCCATTAGTGACAAAATCCACAATAGCTAGTGTATTAATCACCTTGACCTCATGTCTCAATAATTACCCTAAGAAAACTGTGAAAAGATTTGTTTAATACATCTAGTGTAAGGTGGGGCCAAGGCTATGACCAAATAGTGATTGAGATATAGGAAATGCTGAAATTAGGTCGGGCGCTAGCTCAACGGACTAACTAAAAATATTTTAAGATTTCTTGCCCATTAATCATCATAGTTAAGAATTTATTACAAGAATAATAAAATACACAGTTAAAATAAAGTATAAAAAATGTAGGTGAACCAACGGAAAACCTTAGTTTCATTCATGTTTAAAATATTACAAAAATTTCGATTATTTTTTTTCAAGTAATCTAAACGAAAAAGAAAAGAACAAATTTTTAAGTACAAGAAAATGTCGAACATAGGTCATGAATTCATCATCATCCTCTCTACTCTCTTTCTCCTCCTCCTTTGAATGTGACAATAGGGTATCAAACTTCTCCATATCAGTCAACTAAGGGGAGACAAACTATGCATTCATTATGCAATCGATGCTAAAGGAAACACCCTCTTTGAGCTTTGTAGTAAGAAATGCCACCTGCATTAGGTGGGGGGAGATCTTGGCAAAAAATTTGTCAAATTCTTCATCATTATCATCTTATCCTTAATGGCTTCGTTCTCTCCCTGAGTAGTTGATAACAAATCTAGTTATTTGAGTACTTTGAATTCAACTAACTTAGTCCACTTGTTAGCTGCCTTTTTTGTTTACTCACTCACTGCAAACTTCTATTTGATCTCCTAGCATTTAACATGTTCCTAGAGAAGGACCTTCGATGGAGGTGGGAAGCCTACCAAACCATCAATTGGTATTTGTTGGTTATTTGTCAAAGGGAGGGTAGGCTTTGCTTCAAGAGGGAAACTTTGTGAGTGGAAGACTATATGACATTAGATAGCAATGAAGGCTATTGAGACGCTTCCAAGGAGTTAGAATACCAATCCTTCTTAAGTTCAATTAGTGCAAACCTTATGTCCAAGCTTGTGCTTTCCTTCGTCCAATCATCCTACATCCAAATGCACCTAAATAAGGATCCCTTTCATTTCTTCCATGGTAGAGGAAGTGGAAGGTCTCCCGAATTAGTTGTAGGCTCCTTTCCTCACAATGATGCTCTCCTTCTTGGCAACTTGACACCACCTCTTTTTGAGCAAATATCGTCAGTTTGACCAGAGAAGGTCGGTCGGCTTTGTCTCTGAATGACAAGTAAATGAATGTCAGAGTAATCCATTAGAGGGTGGCATGTGCTACTTCTTGTCTCTCTATCAAAGAATTCCATTCATGAAAACCCTACTCCACCAGTCTCATCGTCCTCTCAGCCACTTGATGTTGAGCACCCAAAGAACCTAAAACGATAGAGTATTCTTAATTGGGTGATAAAGATCATGTATCTTAAATAAGGATTAGATAATCAGTGACAATCCCTTAAAAAATAATAGATGAATTAGACATGGAATAAAACAGTTCAGCACCTTTCTCTTCTCAATAGAGAACCACCTTAAGTCTTGACCGACTGACCACTATGATCGTCACAAGGCCAGTAGTTTCAAAACAAGCAGTAGCACGATCCTTATTCTTGGCCTCCCGGGTAGCAACTTCCACTGGCTCAACCACCTGAGTATCAAAAGCTTTCTAGTCATCCTCAGTCATCCCACTGAAGGTCTCAAGCTGTAACATTCGATTAATAGTTGGGTAAAGATATTGATGAGCTGATAATTAACACCCTTCAATGTTCCTAGACTCCACCAATACTCTATCTGGCATCTTCTTCTTTTCCTTTACTAGAGCATAACCACACAGAACATTCTAGATATATCACCCCTTTGGCTAAAACCTAGGCAGAATTAGAGCTTCGAGTCTTCATTTTATTTTCCTACCCCAGCAGCTTGAACTTATCGACAGAAGAAACCTGAATGAAGCATTTGAGCAAACCCAAATTGAGAACTCGATTGCCATGGAATTGGACACACCTAAAATATATAGTATTTATGTACACATTTTTATACCTATTTTTGAGGATATTGAGCTTTAATGGAAGGTATTTGTGTGTTTTTCTTTTAGGTACAATCAAATGGATGAAAAATGGTAAAAGAAGTGAAAAAAGATCAAATTTGGAGCAAAAATGAAGAAGACGTGCAAAAGAACTGTGGCGCCTAAGTGCCTAGAACTGGCGCTTAAGCACCAGGAAAAGTGATAAGGCCATGCCTAAGCACCACATACCTCGCGCTTAACACTAGAGGTAATTACTTGACGATTCAATAAATTTGGAAGAATTTTTGTAGAGGTGTTTGAATCAGCTCTTGGTGAAAATGTGGGTTATGGTTAATGGACACAAAAATACATTTAATTGGCTTATTAAAGGAGGCAACTCATAGATAATTCATTGAATGTTGACACATTTTGAAGAGACACCAAGACACCTTTTGGAAAATTATGAAAGAAAACTTGGATTGGATTGAAGAAATCTCTCACACACGCCCCTCCAGCGCCCTAGACACTCTCCTACTTTTTTCCTAGTGCCCAAAGCCACATCATCGACGCCTCTCTCTCATAGATTAATTTGGATACTTTTTAGAGAGAAAAAGAGAGGAGTTGTAGTGTGTGAGTAGAGAGTACTGTAAGAGAAATGAAGAGAAGAGATTCAAAGGAACTTTAAGAGTTTGGTGGAGAGGATTTGAGATACGTTTTAATCTTTGCAACTACATTAAGTTTTAATTTATACTTCTTGTTTTTTTGCATGATTTTTATTTTTAAACTTAAGTGTGGTTGTGTTTTCTCCATGAATTCTAAGTAGTTTTCTTTATCTTTTTCCTTAAAATGATAAGTGATTAAGTATTGGATGAAAGTTGTTTGAAGTATTGATCTTTAATGTTGGAATATGTTGTGATGATTTTAAATCTTGTAATTCGTTGACTTCTTAATTTAGCTAATTAAGATGTTAATATTTGTTCTGAGAACATGTAAGATCTGTGATGGTATTGTCTTAGTCAACTAATGGTATGAATCACATGATATTGTATGGATGAAAATGAAATTCATATGGTTGAGTGCAAATAAATAGGAAAATAAACTTTGAAGGGTGAAGAATTAGCTGACCTAAGAGTGACAAACTAAAGCCCCCAATTTGATTTTTAGTTTTAGGTTTTGATATGAGATTTTAGCCCCCAAGTGGAGGGATAAGAGGGAACTCTAGAGTGAGAACTAGTATCTTCCCTACGTAGTCCATCTTCAAGAATATTCAAAATTTAATTTAGCCAATATTCTTTATAGCATCTCTAGTAAGGGTAAAGAATATTATTGCTCTTAATTGGCACAGCACAATTTGAATACTTCCACAATAGAATTCCTATACTTGTTGTTGATCCATGATAAGGAAAAATATATTTTATTTATATTCCATTCATCTTACAAATATCTAGTTAAATTTAGTTAGTTGTTTACTTTATTTTCAAATATAAAAATTTATCAAAAGAATCGAACTTTCATTCCTATTATAGCATTTATAGTTTGAGTAAGAATATTTTGTAAAGTAGAATTTGTTATCTAATTTCTTCTAACTTATTTAAAGATATAAATTCTCCATCTGGGTTCGATATTTATGGCTTAATCAAAAAGTCCTTGTTGACCTCACTTTTGATTGAGGTTTAGTTTTCCCTCTTCAGTTCTCTGAGGTCGAGCCATAGGATTTTCCAGTTGACTATTCTTAGAAAACTAGAAAGGAACCCTCACCATTAGAAATTTTAAACTCCTCTTCGCTCAACTTGAAGTTTCATATATTGGTCTTAACCTCTAGCACTTAGTAGGTGGGGTCAGTATGAGGGATCTTAAGGAGAGTCCCTATAGGAATGTTTGATCTTAGGGTTGAGTCTAGGTGTTTTTCTGGAGCTTGTTAACTCACTACACTCACTATCACCCACAATCACTCACAATCTTAAAACCCAAATTGTTTACTTTAATCCCTTGATCTTTTGGGAGACTCATGTAGATGTCCCCTAGACCAACTAGCCCGAGGCTATGGTTTAGCTAAGACGAGTACATAGAGGACCCAAATGGGGATTTCATTGGTCCATAGCTCATACATGGTGGTTGGCTTCAAAATTCTACCAAAAATATCCAACTTAGTCTTTTGCCCCTCAATCCACCCAAATCACCTAAATGCCTTTGAAACCTTAAATTTGGCTAAAATTCTCAATTTCACTCAAAATATCTAAATTTGTTCAAAAATCATTTTAAACCATTTCAAATTACCCAAATTGACCAAATCCACCCAAAAAATCCAAAATTACCAAAACACCCACAAAATTGCCAAAATT
This sequence comes from Phalaenopsis hybrid cultivar, assembly GCA_002079205.1. Classification (NCBI taxonomy): domain Eukaryota; kingdom Viridiplantae; phylum Streptophyta; class Magnoliopsida; order Asparagales; family Orchidaceae; genus Phalaenopsis; species Phalaenopsis hybrid cultivar. The sequence continues at coordinate 322,950 of JXCR01136703.1, read as the reverse complement.
ATAAAAATACCCTTGGCACCCCAAACTTTCCCAAAACATTCAAAATCACTTCATTTATCTTCAAAATCAATTTGGGCCCTCCAATTAAACCCAATTTGGCCAATTGATCATTTTGACCAAAACCCCGTGCCTTTAAAGGCACAATTTCCCCAAATTCACCTCAAATGTCCATTAGTTTTGCCCAAACTCCCATAAATTCCAAATCTAAACTAAAATCTACCTTTCATATGACCAATCTAAACCAAATCCAAGCCAAATTGGCCCATTCAAATTTAAAAATCCCAATTTTAGCCATACGACTTAATCTCACCTAATATAACCCCATAGCCTTCTTAACTTGCCCCAATTTGAATTATAAACTCTTTATAACAATCGTACACATCAAATTTGACCTTCAATTGGCCTTGGTGAAGCCTCAATTTCACTTAATTTTAACCCAAGTTCAAAATTTCCAAATTTGCCTCAAATTGGCCATACCTCCAAATTCCCCCAAATTGATTGCCCTAACCCCAAAATTGGCACTCAATTGATGTTGAAAACTCTTCATGACATTCCCATAAACCATTTTCAATAATAAATTTGGACTTAGCCCAATCTAGACCCAAGTCTAGTCCAACATGCCCAAATTGACCAAAATACCAAAATCCTTCAAATTGAGCTTCCAATTGAACTCAAAATCACTTCAATCCTTCACCAAAAATCTTCATAACAATCATCTACACAATATTGATCAATTAATTGGGCTTAAATTCATGGTTAGCCTAACCCAAACCTAACTTTTAGCCATTTTGACCCAAATTAGACCCATTCACCAAAATTAACTTAGCCACCTCAAAGCCACCAAATTGATGACTCTAGAGCTACTAAGCACACTCTATTGACCAGGATTAATCCCCTTGGACTAGAAATGGTGAGATGGACCATTGGGTCCCTAAATTAGGGGATTTATGCCCATTTATGGGCCTTAACCAAAAGTCTTCCCCATCATCACGTGCCATTGTAGGTTAATTGTAACTAACCCTCCCACTAGCTCACCTCACCTCCTAGCCACCTCCCCTGGCTCTGCCGGCCGGCCTTGTGGCTGGAAAACACCAAAATTGAGATCCCCAAGCCAAAATTCAAACCCAAACTCACCCATCTGAGCTGGCCAATTCCAATTGGCTTTAGCACTTCAAAACCCTCCACCTAAGAACCATTTTGTACGCCTCAATTGGCCATGACAGCCACCCTGGGCCATTTTATTTAAACCTCACCTCCATGTCCAAGAAAAGAGGAGCTGAAATTTGCTTAAGGAAACTCTGCTAAATTGCTCTCACAGACTCCCTAAGACCTCCTCAGTTCAAGCCCATCATTTTCCCCCACTGATCCCCACCGTGGAAGCTTAGTTTTGAGCTAAAATTTCTGTCAAAACCAAGAAAGAACTCCCAACAGCTCCACAGCTCACCAAACTTCAATTACTTGTGCGCACACCATCCCCATAATGAGAGAAGTTGATTCCTCACAAAAGCCCCTTCTGAAATAGCCCCTAGCATGGATTTTGATCAGCACCTAAAATCGAGCGAAATCATACCTAGACCATTCACCAAGGCTTGGGACTTCATCTGAAGGTTCATTGGGACAAACAAAGCTACCACCACCATCTAACTGAGGCCTCCCCTCTCAGACAAAGGTATTGAACTCCGGCCCTAAACCGTTGTTTTGACCCTCCATTTGTATTTACTATATTTCATACTATATAAACCAAATAGATGTGTTCGTCTTGAGTAGATTAAGGTTTAGGAACAAAACCCATGCAATTTGGTTGAGTATAAGCCAAGATCTTAAGGTTTTAGTGTGAACGGCTCCCGGGTTAGGTCACTTGGGAACAAGAACAGAGAGCAGTCCGATCGCGTGTGTGTTCAACGGACCGGGGAGATCAAGCCAGACAGATCCATGGTGCATAAAGTGCGGTCCACGTGAAGGCTACGTGTTTGGTGGCATCAAATGGCAAAGCGACACATGGAGCCTTCGAAGCGGATGAGGATGGGTTGGTGCCTCATGGATAAGTAAAAAGATATAGATTTTTTTATTATTTTAAATGCCTAAATTTCAAAAATTCATATCTTTCTCTAGAAAAATCATAAAAATAAAAGAAAAAAATACTCTTGCTCAGTGAACAGAGGAGAATAATGTGGACGAAAAATAAAAATTATTTTTTAAATATACTATTTTTAATGAATTAAATACCCTCTGTGGTATTTTAACTCTCCATGGCTTAAAATATTTCACCATAGCTTGGAATTTTGAGGGTTTATTCCCCATCATAGAGGAGATGTTCTCTGATTTTTCCAAGGTTTGAGGGCATCTCTATGCTTATAACCCTAATTTTCAAGTTAAAATGACCCTTTTGGCTTATTTTAATTATATAGATCAAAACATCACTGAAAAATTATGAGAAAAAGTTTAGTAGGTTTCTTGTGATCAGATAAATCTAAGAAAAATATTGTGATGATTTGAATCATTTTGTGAATTTTTATACCTAGTTAAATGTAAATATTGTGTATTAATTTGTGTAAATTAAATGCATGTCAAAAATTAACAAAATCAATTACACATTGTTCATAAAAATCATATCTATCCACTGTAAAAAATTGAAAAGTATTTGGCTTAGTTTAAGCACTAAAATGGATTTTTAAGGAAATCTTGCTTTTTTGTACGAAAATAATTATATTAAATTAAATAAACTTAGAAAAACTATGAAAATTATTTTTCTGAGATCCTTGTGATGAGGGGCATTTTCTAAAAATAAAACCCATTTTTGTAAAATATTTCATTTTTAAAATATACTTTGAATTAAAAATAATTAAAATCAAAACGTTGATAATCACCATTTCACTCATTATGATTATTAAAGGTTTGGTAGTGACATAGGTTCGATGGCTAAACTCAAGTTGATTGAATTTAGAAAATGGTATGATTGGTGATTAACATCCTTAAACACTACAAGCCTTACTTCGACTTCAAGCATCATAAATCTTAAATAATTCAAACTTGCCTTAGGGGCACTCACTCACATAACTCTTAAATGAAACATAATCGAGTACCCTATCCTTGGGATAATTAAATTGTAAAGCTTCACTCAGCAATGGTGTAACCACACTCTAGCCTCAGATGATTATTGGAACATTATGATAAGAATAAAATGAACTCGGGATATTTCAAGAGATTCAAAATGATATAGGGCCACACCTTGAACATTTTGCAATCTATTGAATATTCTGAAGGGCAAACTAGACTTTTCATATTTTGTTCTAAATTCATCTACTAGAATCTTCTACGACCCAATTAAAGCATAGCTTGGGGTTCGGTAGCTAAACCTTCATCTACTCCTGCAATTTAAATTCCTTGCAATATTATATACATGCCTTGCAAGTATTGACCTTTCAGGTGGTCTAACAAGAAGATTCGTCAGGCACGCTTTTACAGTTTATAGTACCGCCTTTTCTTGTACTTTCCACACTGTATTTTTATACTTACGAAAGTTGCATGTTAAATAACGATGTCACCCTGCATAAAAACTAAAACTGCTAGGATAGTCGTAAAACCAAAACCAAAACTAAAATCAACCAAGATAAAATTCACCGCCACAACATCCAAAACATAAGACAACTCAAAATTTAATCACAAACATTACCAAAACAGCAACTACAACTAAATTCATACGTCTCTATTGGATGATAGTGAATCGCTCAGAGGAGATAACTGACTTTTGTCCGTTACTCTAATTATGATTCTTGTTTACTCCACGACAACGGAGCCAAAAACTTGACAGTGACTTTATATATGCTTAAAAATATAAGTATTTAATACTGCTGCTAAAAGATTTAATTCCTCAGCAACTATAAAAAAAACTTAATAACAGTTATAGATTCGATAAAGATGTATGTATAAAATATTCAGTAATTATAAAGTCATACTTATCAACGCAAGTATACGANGCACACCTAATACATGCAAAGTAAATCTGGGGTGATGTCCACCGTTTATCTTCTGCAGCTCTGCAAAAAAAAAGTCAGCAGAAAATTATATTTTTATTCGTTAAATGTGTTTGTTTATTAATTTTTAATTTTTAGACAACCCGGTCAAGCTGCCCATGGCTGTCGTTACAGGGTCATCGGGTACTTTGATTTACTTAGTCTAAAAGGTGGTCAAACCTACTCTGACCGAAAGATTCTTGTTTGTAACCATAGATTGTGTCGTCCAAGAGATCTTCGTAGACCCAAATTTTTGGGGTTCAAGTTACATTCGGTCATCTTTATTCATTAATGTTTTATTTAAGTTTTAATATCTTTTTCAGAGTTTGAGGGTCTTAAGACTTATTACTTGGCTAATTTTTTTAAATTTGCCAATTTGTGTTTATTTTTGTTGTTTAGGATGACCTGGTCAAAGTCCCATGGCTTCGTCGTCTCAGGGCCATTAGGAATTGTATTTTGATTAAGCATGAGCACAAGTGACTGAAAGGTATTTTATTAGCAGTCATGGGTTTCCTCCTCAAAAATATCTTCTCAATCTAAGTTGAATTTTTGGTTCAAGTCTAAGTTTTGATGTCTTTTAGGGTAGATTTTATGTCATTTCTTTTAGGTGGGTGACACACCTGAAAATGTGCCACTCTTTTATATGCATTTAATGTTTTTTTATTCATATTACAGATAAAAGAAAGGTATTTTTGTATTTTTGATTACAGGTATAATATGTTAAGAAATTGGAGTAAATTGAGCGAAATGGAGCAATTTGGAGTCAAATGGAGAAGAGAAGAAAGTTTTGCATTGCGCCTTGGCGCAACGATCTGGCGCCCAAACACCAAACAACTAATTCAAGCATCTAGAAGGCTGGCGCCTCGGATCCACGGTTGGGCACCTGACCGTGACTTTTTTATATGCTTAAAATATAAGATAAATATGGACGTAATAACTATTCAATAATTGTAAAGTCACACTTATCAACGCAAGTATACGTATCGCTCAAGTAATATAGAGCTCTAATGGAGTCCTAGATATCGATCCCACAGGGAGTGGTTTAGAATTGCGAACTAAGATTTTAGGAAAGTTACTTTAATCACAGGGAGTAAGATTAGAACTACGAACTAAGATTTTAGAAAAGCAATACTTTAATCGCAACAATGAAGTTCAATTTTGGCTTATCTGTCACTAATAGGCAATTGAAATAAATAGGTAATTTTAATAACTATTAAATAACTGATGATACTAATGAGGGTTAATTGTGATATTCAATATAAAAGAAAGCATCATTCTCTATATTCAATATATAAGAAAGCATCCTTCTCCTTGTCAAGAAATTATAGTGAATGGATAAATTATTCAATATATAAGAAAGCATCCTTCTCATTGTTAAGAAATTATAGTGAATGGATAAAGTGAATCCAATATATAAGAAATCATCATTCTCTTTGTCAAGAAATTATAGTGAATGGATAAAGTGAATTGGTTATAAGAAAGCATCCTTCTCCTTGTCAAGAAATTATAGTGAATGGATAAAGTGAATTAGTTCGGAAAATATCAAAATTATAGTGAATGGATAAAATGAATTAGTTCAAATTATATTGTGCTAAATATCTAATGATATAAAGTAGGGTTTAATTGTGATATTCAATATATAAGAAAGCATCCTTCATAGATAATTTTAATAACTAATAAGTAACTAATGATAGAAAATAGGGTGTAATTGTGATATTCGATATATAAGAAAGTAACTAATTGTACTAATAAAGATTTTAATGTGATATTCAATATATAAGAAAACATCCTTCTCCTATTAAATAACGAATGATACTAATGAGAGTTTAAATGTGATATTCAATATAAGAAAGCATCTTTCTCCCAAGAAATTATAGTGAATGGATAAAGTGAATCAGTTCAAATTGTATTGTGCCAAATAGGAGCACAGAAATTATAGTGAATGGATAAAATGAATTAGTTCAATTTATATTGTGCCAAATAGGAGCATAACTATTCTATAGTGAATGGATAAAGTGAATCAGTTCAAATTGTATTGTGCCAAATAGGAGCATACCTATTTTGGATAAAATGAATTAGTTCAATTTATATTGTGCCAAATAGGAGCATACCTATTCTTTACCCATCTAATGTGATATTTAATATATAAGAAAACATCATTCTCCTTGTCAAGAAATTATAGTGAATGAATATTCAATATATAAGAAAGCATCCTTCTCCTTGTCAAGAAATTATAGTGAATGGATAAATTATTCAATATATAAGAAAGCATCCTTCTCATTGTTAAGAAATTATAGTGAATGGATAAAGTGAATCCAATATATAAGAAATCATCATTCTCTTTGTCAAGAAATTATAGTGAATGGATAAAGTGAATTGGTTATAAGAAAGCATCCTTCTCCTTGTCAAGAAATTATAGTGAATGGATAAAGTGAATTAGTTCGGAAAATATCAAATGAATCTGATATTCAATATATAAGAAAGCATCATTCTCCTTGTCAAGAAATTATACTGAATGGATAAAGTGAATTAGTTCAAAAAGCATCCTTCTCCTTGTCAAGAAATTAAAGTGAATGGATAAAGTGAATTAGTTCAAATTGACTTCTCCTTGTCAAGAAATTATGGTGAATGGATAAAATGAATTAGTTCAATTTATATTGTGCCAAATAGGAGCATACCTATTCTTTACCCTTTGGTCCAGACATAAAGAACATTGACTAATCCTACTCTCCTTGTCAAGAAATTACAGTGAATGGATAAAATGAATTAGTTCAATTTATATTGTGCCAAGTAGGAGCATACATATTCTTTACCCTTTGGTCCAGGCATAAAGAACATTGACTAATCCTATGCATGAGGAGCATACCTATTCTTTACCCTTTGGTCCAGGCATAAAGAACATTGACTAATCCTACACTAGTTTACTGAATCTGTATTCTTTACCCTTTGGTCCAGACATAAAGAACATTGACTAATCTTATGCTTGTTTGCTAAATTCGTATTTACCCTTTGGTCCAAGCATAAAGAACATTGACTAATCCTATGCTTGTTTATTGAATCTGCGATACCCTTTGGTCCAGACATAAAGAACATTGACTAATCCTATTCTTGTTTATTGAATCTGTGGTCCCTTTGGTCCTGGCATAAAGAACATTGACTAATCCTACGCTTGTTTACTGAATCTGCGGCTAATCTTTGGTCCAGGCATAAAGAACATTGACTAATCCTATGCTTGGTTACTGATTTTGCGGCTAGTGGTCCAGGCATAAAGAACATTGACTAATTCTATGCTTAGTTACTGATTCTGCGGCTAGGCTGAGGCATAAAGAACATTGACTAATCCTATGCTTGTTTACTGATTCTGCGGCTAGGCTGGGAGGATACTTAAAGAACATTGACTAATCCTATGCTTGGTTACTGATTCTATGGCTAGGCTGGAAGGATACCTTAAAAAACATTGACTAATCCTATGTTTGGCTGATTCTGCGGCTAGGCTGGGAGGATACCGAATAAAGAACATTGACTAATCCTATGCTTGGTTACTGAATCTACAGCTAGGCTGGGAGGATACCGGACACTTTGGAGCTCCCACGTTCCCCTCACCTGAGGGCTAACATCTACACATCAACACCCAAACATAAAGAACATTGACTAATCCTACGCTTGTTTACTGAATCTGCGGCTAGGCTGGGAGAATACCGGCTCTTACTTTCGAGCTCCCACGTTCCCCTCGCCTGAGGGCTAACATCTACACTTCAACACCCAAACGATAGGATTGAATTGAGCTCCCACGTTCCCCTCGCCTGAGGGCTAACATCTACACTTCAGCACCCAAACGATATGACTTACCCTTTGGTCCAGACATAAAGAACATTGACTAATCCTATGCTTGGTTACTGATTCTGTAACTAGGCTGGGAGGATACCGACTCTCACTTTGGAGCTTTCACGTTCCCCTCACCTGAGGGCTAACATCTACACTTCAGCACCTAAACGATAGGACCGAATTTGGGATTTTAGTATGTCACTCTAAAATCTCCAATTCTACGCCTGATAATATTATTTACCTTTTTATTTGCACTCAAATTCCAATGGCTTTCACCNGGCCAAAACATCCAAAATTACAATTTTGCCCCTGAGGGTCCAAACTTTCATAATTTGTCAAACNATATAATTATTTTTATGCATAAATATGCATCTCCAAAGAAAATTCCAAAAGATAATCAGGACAATTCCTAATAACTTGAAATTTTTATGTGAGCTATCCAGAAAGTCCTTTGGCCAAAATTTTATAATTTTTTAAAGTTTTTGTGATTTATTAAAATTAGTTCAAAAGATGATCAGGACAACTCCTAATCACTTGAAATTTTCATGTGAGCTAGCCCTAGATTTTTTAAGGAAAATTTCAAAAAGGGGTTAGGACAACTCCTAATCACTTGAAATTTTTATGTGAGCTAGCCCTAGACTAAAAAAGATGATCAGGACAACTCCTAATCACTTGAAATTTTTATGTAAGCTAGCCCTAGGCCAGAGCCTTTGGCCAAAATTTCATAATTTTTTGAATTTTCTGTGATTTATTAAAATTAATTGAAGTTAAAAGAAAATTTCAAAAGATGATCGAGACAATTCCTAATCACTTGAAATTTTTATGTGAGCTTGCCCTAGACCAGAAAGTCCTTTGGCCAAAATTTCATATTATGCAAAAATATGCATCTTCAAAGAAAATTTCAAAAGATAATCAAGACAATTCCTAATTCTGAAAATTTTTATGTGAGCTAGCCCTAGACCAGAAAGTCCTTTGGCCAAAATTTTATAAAAAATTTTTATGTGAGCTAGCCCTAGACCAGAAAGTCCTTTGGCCAAAATTTCATAATTTGTGAAATTTTTATGTGAGCTAGCACTAGACCAGAAAGTCCTTTGGCCAAAATTTCATGATTTTTTTAAGTTTCTGTGATTTATTAAAATTAATTGAAATTTTGGGGACTTTAATAAAAATAAAATAAGTTTCTGTGATTTATTAGAATTAATTGAAGTTTTGGGGACTTTAATAAAAATAAAATATTTCTTCTGTGATTTATTAAAATTAATTGAAGTTCTGGGGACTTTAATAAAAATAAAATATTTTATTAATTGATGTGATTTATTAGAATTAATTAAAGTTTTGGGGACTTTAATAAAAATAAAATATTTTATATGTTAAAAAATATATTTTATAAGTTTGAAAAATCTCTCTGAGGTCACAAAACTCAGAGAGNCCCAAGAGTTGCCTAAGCATCCCTTCAAAATTTGGCCTTATCTAAAGCTTGAGTAGGCATAACCGCCGAGCTTGCCGTCGACAGACTTCTGAGAATTTTGTCCTGTAGCCTCGGAAAAAACTCGTCATCGGCGGGTTCGAGGGCACCGTCGGCGGCCTAGTTCAAATTTCTACATTTTGGTCCTTTTCGCTCCAAATTCGCTCCTTTTTGCATCGTTTTGCTCCAATGACCCTAATTCATCATTCCTACAACAAAATATCAAAAATACATTTCTTTAAAGTGCAATATCATCAAAAATAGTATAAAATAGGTATGAAAATCTCAACATATTTTTCTTGGGTCAGCGTTTAGATGCCAAAAACTGACTTGACATTTTTTTAAGCCTTTTGGACAGATTTTCGAAAAGGGGGTGTCCACTCGAGCGAGGAGGAAGCAGAGTATTCCAAGGGTTAAAAATGCAGGGGAAGAGGGGAAAATGAGAGGTTTCTTTCATTTACTGCATTTTGAGTGATATTTGGGTGAAATTCTGTGGTGAGTTAGAGAATTCTTCAAAGTAACTTCATAAGAATTTCTTGCGGATAAATTTGAGATAAGTGCCTTGTATTTTTGTTTGAGTTTTGTTAAATTTTATTATGAAAACCTAATTTTAAATATTAATCCATGTGTTATTATATTTTCTCAATGAAATCTGAGTAGTTTCCTTTATCTTTCTCCTTGTGATGAGAAATAATAATGTGTGGGATTAAAATTATTTAGAATTGGTTTTATTTCAATATTGTGATGGTATATTACTTCACACTTAATTTACTTAGTGTCGACACTATTTTTTTGGTGTGGGGTTTGCCCGTAAGAAGCTGTCGGTCATCGGAATTGAAATCTCGTTGCCCGCTTCGGAAGGACGTTTAAAAAAGTTTAGTTTTGAAAAAGATGAAGTGAAACTGACCCCATAATTTTCATAGTTTAAATGAAAGAGTGCTTTACCTCAAAGCATGTATCTATCCCAAAGGATGAACACAAGAATTGAGGGTGAGGCTCGATCAAATAAACTAGAGAAAGTTATGACATCCGTTTGATCTACGAAACCAATGTATTGGCCGACAAGTTCCCCTATTTAATATAAGGAATTAAATAGGTTTTATATTATGCTGGGTTCGGGAAAAGCTTCCTATAAGGGCAAGCCCCTATAGTTAATTACATCTTTAGGTAACTGAAGTTACATAAGAATACTCTCGATAAAAATCAAGAAAAATTACCTTCAAGGAGTTCAAAGGGTAAGGACATGTCAAAGATATCGGACTAAGAAGTGTGAAGGGTAATTGGTTCAAATTTGGAACACTTTGTTTTAGAGTCCAAAGGAGGAAACACTAGAGGATGTCACGGATCCGAAGGAGAACTTCGGTGACCTCCCAAGTTATCCTATTATTTGGCTTCAATTTAGGAGAAATCATTTAAATGTTTCATCCTGCAATTTTTATTTATTAGGATTTACATTTGTGTGAAGCAATCA